>JAQGAX010000205.1:0-20729 GCA_034698105.1 Plectus exinocaudatus | reverse complement strand
ATTAACGCTGCAGACATAATCGTAAAAGTTGTCGCAAGGCGATAACTGATAGTTTATACCGTCTTTTAGAAAATTCATGAATGACTTTTGAGCATTGGACTTATTGAGGGGTTTGCTTGAAATTTGAACAAACAAATTCACTAACAAATGAATATGAATAAAGCGGATCATTATTTCCGATTTTCACTGCAGGGAGACAATATCTTCAATTTGAAGGTGAGACATTAGTGCGACAGCAGCATTTTATAGGTACGGACGGTGTAGTTTGGACATTTGTATTACTCATAGAATTTCCTTGAAAAGATCCTCTGCGTCATCGTGAAAATTTCCTTGGAAGCAATTGTCCGGTTGACACATCACTTTTAATAGTATTTCAACATGTCGGGGGATTTTCCGCGTCACCTTGATAATGATTTGCGCATTGTAAAACCTGTTTTAGATGCGTTCATGCTCGAGGCTTTTCACTTCGCTCCTGCCAACGAATAACCGGAATTGAAATGTGCATTTCCCACCTGAGTAAGATGTAGTCATCAGAACGTGTTCTCCGCCATATTTCACCTTGGATGATCATCAAGAGTAATTATGACGCCATGAAATTATGACTCATAATTTATTTCGGACGACTTAGACAGCTTCGAATTTGTTGAATACGTTTGCAGTGTTCGCCTCAAAAATAGCAAGTAATCGCAACAAATAAAATGTTTTATAAATGTGGGGGAAGAAGCGAAGAATAATATAGGCTAGAATGGGTTCGAACCGGACACTGGGTCGAACCGAATACTCCATTTTTCTCTTTCGTATCAAGCTTGTACAAGGCAGTCCAGCGATAAAGTTACTCTTTAACAAAATTTTAACAATTTTCTCGCTTAAATTTCGTGTACAAGTTTGATATGGAGGAGAAAAGTGGGGGTGTCCGGTTCTAACCGTGTTCGGTTCGAGCCCGTTCTACCCTAAACATGATCGCCATTTCCACTGCGCCCCAGATGCGCTTTGAATATGCTGGAGAAAATACAATTGCAGACGACTTTGTTTGCAAGGAAAGTGTCTCTTCAAGCATATTCCAATCTTATCAACCATCGCCACCACGCGACCGATGATAGTTCTCTGCTAACTGTGGCTATTTTCGAGTCGCTGCCGATTTAACGAGCATGCTTGCAAACATAAACGAGCGCTGGCATCCTCCTCCGAAGGGTTTGCCGAGTTACAGTCTATCGCCTGTTGTAAAGTTTGCCAGCTGTCGCATTAGAACAGAGAGATAAAAGTTGACTTCTCAGGGCTGGGACTACAATCTTTCGCATACCATTACTAAACGTTTAGATTGCATGAAATGTCCCCTCCTACTTGCAAATCCATCTATTGAGCAAATGAAGGCGCTTCAAAGATGAATTTTTTTAAGACGTTTGAGTCTCCGGGGAAATGCTTCAAAAGCCGTTACTGGTGGTCAGTCGGAAGTAGCTATTTAGCTTCTTCGCTTTCAAATGAGTCTATGCTTGATTGATTTGGAGCATTATGATATTTCGCGTCGGAATCACTAAGTCAGCTGTTGCCAACAATGGAAACAATACAAGACTTTGATTAACATTTAATTTTTATTGAGCATTATTAGGCATGAAAAATATTGGCTGGCAAAAAAACAAAGGAAACATAGGGAAAATAGAAACTGCAAAAAAGATACCCAAATGGGATTCCAAAGTTAATTTTCGTCGGTGCCGTAGAAAGAAAGGAATTAGTTTGTTGTTTGCCCTCGAGTTTACACAGTGCAACAGCCACAACAATTATAGGACTCTTTATAGCACAGAAACTATGGATTTCATATTCTTTACTTTCCTTGACAATTTCATCAACTGGGTTATCAATCTATTCCACATCTTTCGGCGTTCTCTGGTAAGTGAATTGGCATTGATAGTTTTCTTCAGACTGCGGAGTTCTATCCAACTAACAATTATTCAGTACTTTCGAAAATCATTTGACGATTTCATTCAAAATGTTTACTAATGATGCTGTTAAAAATGCAGCTGTACTGTACTTATGATAGTCTGAGTACGCAGCTGCCAACCCCAGACTTGTAAACAGGAGGTATCAAGGGGATCATCCCACCGGAAAAATGTTTTCGCCTCCAAGTGGCGAAAAAAGTTGTATCATTTTTTCGAATTCGCGCCGAGATTCCGACTCGAAGTACCGTAGCGCCTACCCCCTCCTCCGACCGGTAAGACACCTTACCCTGACTCGGACACCCGTTACAGATCTGTCCAACCCATGAATTGTGCGGAATTATTGCATAGCGTAAACCAGACATGTAAGTGGGGGGTACCTTAGGTCCCCCAACCTGAGTAAAAAAACCTGAACCACCATGGAAATTGGTCGAAAATTTGAAAAATTTGCATAATCTGGCAAGAAATTTGAATTTTGAATTCCCGCCCCAAAAGTTGCCTGAGTATGGTAATTTTGACCCTGATTATGCAAATTTATTCCTGAACTCTCCCCTAACTTTCGACACCTGTTACATGTATGGTATAAAACCCCTGACGCAGCAGACCGACTGATGTCCATTTATGTGAACGAACAGCTCAGCTTGCAGAATGACAATGTGCCAGAACCGCAGTCGCCGCTCGAGGAAATCCAGAACTCGCGAAATCAGCTGTTATTCAATCGCATCAAACGACAGGAATTACTCGCAGAAAGGGTACACGTAAATTACAAAAGCCGTACCGGTTTCAACCAGACGTGGGCGCTTGGGGGTTAGTCGCCCCCTAAGAGGCTCCATCCCCGAAGGGGTTTAGGGGATGAGAACTTTTTAACGTAGAAGAGGGGAGTACAGTGTTTATGGCCGGCTGAAAATCTGGTGACATTTTTTTTGGTCGCCAACCATATGCAGCGAAATTTTTTTTACCTCCATCCGCCTCTAAGGGTCAAAAAAATATTAAGGGGGATGATCCCCTCCCTAAATGTGGTCCATCACACCCATGGCCAACCCACCGTGCCCACCTCTGGTTCCAACAATTTTTGCAAATTGCAAGGAGACGTTTAAGGGAACCCACGTAGCATTCTATCGCGAGAGAACCGTTTTATTCGTTTGAATAGTGATTAGTAGCTGTAATAATGAGCCTTAGTGTTTAATAAAAGACGAAGCAGAGATTTTTGCGTACTTTTTCAAAGTTAATCTCGCAGAAAATTCGGTTATTTTGAGGCCCTCTACTTTTTGCTTTTCTGTTATGATTCTATAGAATTTTGTTTGCAACTTAAACAATGAGCGGCACTGATTGCGCAGTTTATTCATTCCTACTCAGTCTTACTTCACGCAGTACTGAAGCATAGCAGACATGGACACGGGGGGATGGGGATTATCCCCCAAGGGGTCCGGCTCCCAAAATGAAAAAGTGGTCGGGAGGATGAAAAAAGTGAAAACGTATTCCTGACGTAGTAAAAAATTTCGCCGCGGCGAAAATTTTTGGTATCTGGGTGGTATCTGGGGGGCAAAAAATTTCCTCCATATCCCCCCAGCCGTCGAACCGTGTCCATGTCTGAAGCATACCCTTGTACACTAACTGCTAACTTAACTAAATTACGCGATATGAAACCGGCCCATTGAATATTTTGTCCTATATCGCCGTTATATTCAGATTATTCGGGAAAAGGCGAAGATTATAAAGTATGGTACAAATAACATACAGTTAGCTTGTAAAGCACTGAAACGGAAGAAGCAATACGAAAAGGAGCTGGAAAATATCGGAGGATCACGCAGCGCCACTGGGGTCGAGTCAAAGCTGAGGGCGCGCAAGAACGCGATCAACGTACTATGCCATTGACTTTCCTTGCTGTGAGACAGACGCGACGCGAAAAATTGAAGGTTGGGGAAGGGAAAATTTCTGGGACGGAGGAATTCAAAAGTTGGAGGAAATTCAAAATTTCTTCTCAAATGTTAAAACTTTTAAAACGGTTGGGGAGAAAGCCAAAAGATGGGGGATTTCCCCGTCCCCCCTAGCGCCGCGCCTGCTGTGAGACCAAAGTATATTTTAGAAGACGTCGACGCCACCATCCGGAGACATTCTGGAGAAATCGAACGAACGGAAAAATGGATCAATTGAAGAGAGTGAAAATGAAAACAACGTAATAAACAGTACAATCATCTTCTTCCTTTATGACCATCTACGCTATTTCTTTCCGAAAAGAAATTATTAGGGTGTAGAGTATAATTTTCATTGTGACTGGACACTAACATAGGTGTATGAGAGAATCCTGGCATAATGTGGCTCCCTACACCGAGAAAAAACTTGAAAACCCATGAATATCGACAATCATCGGCATTTTAAAATTTATAATGGCGCAAATTTAAAATGTAAATTTTTAAGCTGAATTTTATTTTCAAAAAAACCTGTACCTTTTCTAATTCCAGAAAAAAAACCACTTTCGCCACCTATTACATGTAACGACTTGAACACGTCTCAGCAACTGGGATTGCTCGCTCGAGGGAAGCCCCCCCCCCACTACAGCCGGACCTGGCGACCACGAAAATCGTTTTCGCGTCAGGAGCACGTTTCATCCCTAATCAAATTTTCGACGCGATTTTCAATGTGCCTGTGGGATATCCCCTATCCTCCGAGCCCGTGACTGGTCAGGGCCTCTCAGCGAACAAATTTTTGACTTTTTACTCAAAAACGGTAGCACAGAATACGAAACTACTTTTCAAGAGAGCACCTCTTTTTTTGGTTGACAGATCGGGGATGGAGCTGCTGTGTTGGCCACTTAACTGAATGCGGTATTTCAAATCGCTATAGTTTACTTTACCGCGATACAGAATGTCGACCTGATGAACGATATAGCAAAGGAGCACAAGCGGGTGAACCAGATAGCTGAGACACTCTCCAACTCAATCGGATACGGGCAGTACGTCGATGAACGTGAGCTAAAGGCCGAGCTGGAAAACCTCATCGGCTCCGCATCCGGCTCTTCCAGCCGATTCAACATGCCGCCAGACGTGTCCAATTCTGATGACGAAGAACAACATTCAAAAGAAGATGATTTGGCTGCGTTGGAGGCGTGGCTGAACTAGTCGAAAATTTTCTGATATTGTCTAATTGCAATCGTTCGGAGAGACTGTATGAATGAAAAAGAGAGATATTGTACCTGAAGAACTCAAAGGTAGTTTGCGTCTTTTGAATTGTTCCGTTGAATTTTCATTTTCTTTAATGATGAAATTTCAATATTGCGACTTCAATATTAAGACTACAAGTACAGTTTTTGAGAGGTTTTGGCAAATGTATATTCTGTCTTTCGTCGTAGCCAATTTTCAAATGAATCTTATCGGAATGAATCGATTGATAAAATGAAGTTGAAAAGTGCAGATCGACACCAAAACATCGAGCGCCGTTTTGTACAGTACATTTCGTCGGCCATGTTCGGCTTTCGGCAAGAATATATGAAAGTAATTCGTCGTAGCAAACATTTTGTTGGTTTGTCCAGACATGGGCACCCGTTTGGGCTTGATAATCCCCAACCCATTTTTCCAAATCCTATCGGACCCCTTGAGGGGGATTATATAACCCCCCACGCCCAAATCTGGGTTGTCCAAAATCGTTTGCATCACATTGTCTTTGTTTTCCGAGAGATGACTTCATGTATGTGGCTTCATGTAAGATTGCTTCAAAGCGACGTCATGTACGTGGCGTCCAACAGCAAACAACAAAGCTTATCTTCACGAGACCATTCGGCCTTTGATGTTCGTAACAAATACGCCACTGGGGCACCTCTGTCCTTGAAAAAATGTCCGGTTGACGTCTGACTATTGACAGTATTTCATTATGTAGGCGGATTTTCGTCGAAATCTTGATAATGACGCACGCATTGTAAAACCAGTTTTCGGTGCGTTCATGCTCGAGACTTTCCACTTCGCTCATGCCAACAAAAAACAGAAATTGAAATGTACTGTCCCCCTCTAAGTAAGATGTAGTCATCAGAAATTGTTCTTCACTGTGTTTCTCCCCCACAAGACATACAAGCGGAACTTCATTGGATACAAAGCGAGAAGCTGCAAAATACCAATACTGTAAAAGGCCCCCGGGCTGCACTCCGCCCTAACACTAACAAGGCGCAGAGCCAGATATCAAAGTTTGATTAAGGAATTGGCTAATAAATTCAGGTTTGATCAAGAGTTAGTTTTGTACCTGTGCTTATGTGACGAATCGTCCTTTTTTCTAATGATGAAACATCATTTGTACGTTATGATTAGTCAAATCGACATTTGTTACATCGTCAAACCTTCTTGAAATAGTTTTGGCAATTACTGGCAACAGTTTTGTTTTGCGCGGTGTACGTTTGACGCTGGTCGCACTGGAATATAGATATTTGGCAATGCCAATCACATGTCAGTGATTATTTTTGCCCTTTAAGAATGTCGGTGCGCAAGCCGATTTAGCCCACAATGTCGTAGGGTTATTATTCACAAATCTGATCAGATCGTCGACAACTAAATATACAAATAAATCGCGCTTCTAAGTATTGCTTTTTAAGATTTGATTAGAAGGGTACGATGAATTCGCTTATTTTCGAATATGATAGCTTCGTCACAATTTTTATTTATGCCTGATAGCGAGCAGGAAAAAGCAATCAACGCATCCTGTTGCATCATATACATATATGACTGCACAATAAACAAAGCAAATAATTCATATGTCAACACAGGAAAGCAACCAGTTAATTTAACAAGAAAAGAATCGTCTATACAAATCAAAAACTATTTCTTGTTCGTGGGGAGCATATAGCATCGCTCCTCTTCCGGAAGAACCATCGAATCGGAAGCTTTACAATTAAATGCTGTTGCAAACTCATTCATATGCAGGGCGACTGCATTGACACGGACTTTATTGGGCCCGTGTGGATCTGTGTCAGTAAGCAGCTTATAAAATGATGTGACGTCATTCATCTCCTTGTCGCAACGTCTTTGCGCATATGCAATGAAAAACAGTTGCTCATGAGTAAAGTTGAATAATTCTGGAACAGCCAAATTTTTCAATTTCGTTCCATAAACTTCCTTCAAAGCTCGAAAGGCCACTCGGGCGCCTTCTACATCCGGGATATTTTCTTGATAAGGATCCTTGAATTCAGCCGCGCAAATGATTTTTGTTTGTCGCTCGTCGTCTTCGTTTAATCCGAATTCAAATTCATAGCACATTTTCTCGCGAAAGAACGTTGCATAGCAATCAAGCGACTTGTTAAATTCAGTTTCCAGTAACCAGCTTTCCTGATGAAAAGGCGGAGCAAAACGATGAAATAATTCATGCCCAATGAGCGTTCCAATTGCGCCCATTTCGTAGCTGCTTGGGTAAGATGGATCGAAGAAGGGTGCTTGAAGACTAAGGAAGTCCAAATTTATCGAGTTTTCAATCAGGTCAAAATAATCCTTGATGACAAAATATGTGTCCTGAGAAGAAAGCAATCGGTTGCGCAATCGGAAGTTCGAGCTCCGCAACTTAATAACTTCGTCGATGAAATCGTCTTCAGGAAAGAAACCTGAGAATTGTGCCAGTTCGGTGTCAAAGTTTTCACGCTTATAAACGCCCTCCGGGAAGCCAACCTTTTTCGTAATGCCGGAGAGGAGATCGAGGGCTGTGATCAGTTCTCGGCTATCTTTCAGGAAAGTTGTTGAAACGAGCGAACGACTGATGACAGCTTGTAGTTTCTCAACCAACGATCTCACTTGCAATTGCTCTTCTACCGACGTCATTGCGAAGCTGTTTCGAATCATTAAATCAGCGCCATAGAGATTAAAAATGGCCCCCGATAATCTTGGGTTTAGCGCGTACTCAAAGTAGCAGTAGCGCGTTGCGTTTTCTAGTATGATTGCATTATCCAGTACTGCTCCAATGGAATACGAAATTGATAACAGTGCCATGGACAGAATAAAATGCTGGCCTTGTTGAGGCTTGCTTTGGAACAACAAGTCCAGTTCTTCAAACAGTTGCTCGTCAAGAGACACATTCAAATTAGCCATGTTGACGATTTCATCCATATGTTGAGGCAGCAATTTGTTGATGGCTTTCTGAAGATGTACGTTTTCAATGTTGTGCAATTTCTTCGTTGTCGAAAATTCTTTTCCCGATTTGGCTATTAAAGCGAGACAATTGTTGCCAAAGTCGAGAACTTCATCTCGTTCCACGGTTGTATTGATATATCCGGGGAAATACTCATATTTGAGAAGAAAGTTTTGATATAAGGTCCATGCTTTTTCAAAATATCCTGGAGTAGTTTTCTCCTCAGTCATTGCATCTGCTACCGGCAACAAGTTAAAAGACGCTCCAGGATTGGCATATAACATAAATGTATTGTTGATAGTGTAAAAGTCATATTCTATTTCAATCGGTGAATACACACCAGGTTCCGGAAAGATTGCGGGGGATAACAAAATTAATCTGAGAAGTGCCTCAATGTAGCTCTCCTTACTATTAGGTTCTTCTTGGAGAAATGGTAGAAACCCGAACTTCTTTAAATATTTGTGAACGGCGTTGAATTTTAGACTGTCGTTGGTTTGAAAATCGACACACTTTTCAGTGTGGGTCAAGTAAGACTCAGAGATGTCCGGATATTGTTTGTCGGAATGAATGGCTTGGACAAGTTTGGGGAGGAATTCATCGTACAACCGAACAAAACTAGATGACGATGTACGATTAACGCTGCAGACGTAATCGTAGAAGTTGTCGCAAGGCGATAAATGATGGTTAAAACCGTCTTTTAGAAAATTCACCAACGACTTTTGAGCACTGGATTTATTGAGTGGTTTGCTTGAAATCTGAGCAAACACATTCACTAACAAAAGAACGTCAAAAAAGCGGATCATTATTTCAGATTTTCACAGCAGCGAGACAATATCTTCAATTGGAAGCTGAGAACACTGATGCGGCAGCCGCATTTTATAGGCACAATGGTATTCCTTGGAAAAATTTCCTTTGCGTCATCTTGAAAATTCCTTGGAAATAATATCTGGTTAACATCTCACTTTTGATAGTATTTCATAATGTAGGTGGGCTTCCTGCGTCATCTTGATGATGATTCACGCAATCCGAAACCTGTTTAGTTGCGTTTATGCTCGAGGCTTTTTCACTGCGCTCCTGCCAACTAAATACCGGAATTGAAATGTGCACTCCCCATGGGTAATTATGACGCCATGAAATTATCCCCTCCCTACCCTTATGCATTGAAATGACGTCATCAACGGGGCCTCTGCGACCCCTCTCCCTCCCAAAGCGTTACGTAATTTGTGTCAATGTAATCGTAATTTGTTACGTAATTTGCATTATCAATGTAATCCGTTATGATTTATGTATGCCAAAATGAGAGCTAAAGCAGTGCTATGAAAACCATTTCAAGGTCTGAATTATAAATAAAAGAATTTTGTATTGCAATGAGAAGCTATATAAGCTACTAACCAAAAAATGTGACAGCTTTTTGCAAGCTTTTCTTTTGACGATAGTATGATTAATGTAATACTCTTTATGCAGATACCACCGGTGCTAGTGACGAAATCGACAAAAACAACATCATTGCGTACCCCAGACTGGCACGACGCATAGAAGATTGGAGATAGTGCCCGACTTGATATTTGTTGATGAAGCAAACAAATTGCAAGACAGCACTTTTAGGCGACTGACCAAAACATTTGGCTTTTGCTATCTCCCACAGCTAATTCAGAAATTTTTGCCGTTTTAACAGCCGGCTCTTAACAGATTCAATTATAGAGTGATTCATCTCTGCCACCTTTAATACACGGTTGATGTTTTACTTTTGGTCGGGTTGAAGAGCACTTGCAAATCTCCACTGCATGTTCAACGTTGAAACTTTTCCAATTATTTTTACTATCATCAATACTTAGCTATTGTGGCTTTGCCCTCTAGTAGTGCCCGCCAATCTGTTTGTCGTATCGTCGAATGATGTCATAAAAGCTGACTGTTATGAGCGGTGTGGCGTTTGGCGAAACTGTAAGAGATAAAACTTGACGTCTGGCGAATTATCAATGGGAAATTTAGACAGCAAAACAAGTTCTATGCGAGAGCATTTGTGTTTGTCAAGCAAAATAATGCAAACAATTTCGATGAGTCGCAATGAAGATAATACTTCCGTTGCAATGCTTAGGCAACATTGATAAGCGAATGACTTTCCGTAAAACCTGTTTCACGTTCTGAGCTACATGTAAAGGGTTCCCACAACCGTCCAGTTACAAACATCGGAAAATGTCTTGAAGGAATCGCAACTGAAATAATTTTCTTGCATATTGAAATTGGAGCCTACAAGGTATCGAAATCTATTGCTGAAACTCACCTCCTTGTTGGAATAAAAGTTTCCTCAGGACTCCGTTCGACATCGTTAGTCGCATTATTGGTATCGAAAATATTCTACTGTAACCTCAAATCGTTTCATTTTTCGATCACTGTTGTCGCTTGTCAACGACTCGATCTTAAATGAATACCCCTTCTTTTTCATTTTGCTTCTCCGAATTGCACATTCCAAATTTAGTGAGAAAAGGGTTGCTTGATATTCACGGCGGAATTAGCAGACCTGGGCGTGGGGGGTTTGGGGGTGCACACCCCCAGAGGGTTTTGCAACTTTGGGGTCCGGCATCTGGGGGGGGCGCAGAAAGTTTTCAAAGAGAAGGGGGAATACAGTAATTTTTCCGGACAGGATTTTGTCTACCTAAAAACGCGCAACGGAAAATTTTTTTACGAAATTTACACTAGATAGAACGGACTTCAAATTCTGGGGGTGCGCACCCTCCCAAAAAATTTCTGCACCCCCCCCCAGCCGAGAACCCGTGCCCACGTCAGGCGATTAGAGAACGATATGCTGCGTAAGCTAAACGAAATGAACGAATTCAGATAATCTGATTGCTTCAGGTACTTTTCCCGGTCAGCGACTGTGATGCAAATTTGAAATGATCGCAGCGAACCCAAGAGAAATGTTTTCGTTGGCTTCTCGCAGCGGGCCGTCCGTAAGCGTCAGCTATGGAACTGCGGATGCGGGATTATACTATCGAAACGGCGAAGCTGTCAATTATGCCTCATCGGGTCGTGCAGCTGAATTAGTCGCACAAATGCCCAGTTCGCATCGAAAAACCCTTCTTGAACCAATCGAAAGGGGCTTGATTGATCCTCAGAGCGTCTTTTATCTCATAGACGACGAGAGCGAAGAGGGCCAAGTCGCTATAAGTGTCGAAGACTTTGTTCATCTGGCATCCACTTGCTTGTCTCAGGAAAATAATGCTGAACAGCAGAACGAGAATGGTTATGCGAGTGCCGAAGGTTGGTCGCTAGTATAGATGGGGTCAGTACTACTGGTACTGAAAAGTCAGTCCACTGATCAATTTTAAGCACTACCCTATCTATATGGTTCATTGAAAGTGTTTCCATACGATTAAGGGAGACCCATTAAGATTGTGATAAAATTTGTGACTCGGATCGAGTGTTAATATATATTTTTAAAAAATATTTTATTCAACTGAGAAAATCGCAAGTGTATAATTTTAGGCGACACTCCAATCCCACACAGATTGGCCGACGAGTTGCTCCGCATATCCGAACCCAAGGACAACCCGACTTTCGGGTACACTTCCATTGACAATGAAAATGGCGACACATTACCAAGTGATCAGTCGCGGTTGCGTGGTGAGAGCTCCGCTAGTGAAGCAAGCACAAGCTCGAACGATCCTATACTTCCGGAGTCACGTCCTCCTGCTCTGCCTTACTTTCCCCCCGTCGGGTCGTTGGACATTCAGCAGGCACGTAATGTTCTTCAATAATTAAATAAAAATGCAAGTCTTGATCTC
The DNA here is from genome assembly GCA_034698105.1 of Plectus exinocaudatus. NCBI lineage: Eukaryota > Metazoa > Nematoda > Chromadorea > Plectida > Plectidae > Plectus > Plectus exinocaudatus. Next base: position 8,920 of record JAQGAX010000205.1, on the reverse strand, counting down.
GGCACAAAAGATTTCTGTGCAAATTCGTGCATATCTAATACTTCGTTTCCCCTCCCAATGTCAAAGTTTAGTTTGCATGACAAAGCTTCAGTTACGATATTCATCGATCAGGTATTTTTTGTAAGCATAAATTTTATTATAGAATCTGTTGGGGACCAAAAAGGACTGGGTACTTGTTTTTTGGTCTGCGCAAGAATTAGTGCGTAATCAATAATTGTACAGTAATAAACTGGCTTTATTAATGCTTTATTATTTACAGTATGCCGAACTAGACAATGCTGGTGTCTTTGGAAATTTCTACCAGCCTATGGACAGATCTATGAGGTAAAATCAAAGAAAATAAACATGAACATTGGCTTCTTCGTCGATAGTTAGCATTACTAGGAAAGCTTTGCCAAGAGATAGAATTGCTTATAATTACAGTCGCTTCTGATGAATTTGAATGAGAATCGGAATTTCTAAACTGAAGAATTCTGCGCAAACTTATGCTTTGTAGCGTCATTTTTGCAGAGTTTTTTCATTTGTTTCATTTATTACATACCTGTCAAGTTTCAGTTCTGTATTGTCACCATCTGAATATCCATTACGCATACAAAAAGCTAAAGCTATTACAAAAACGCAGAACTGATAATCAGTTCCTGTGGTTTCAGTTCTTAACGTATTTAACAAATACGTACCCAGATGATAGCAAATGAGCAAAATGGGGAAAATAATTACTCATTGTCTGTGATTCCCTAAATAACGTGACCAAAAATTGACAAACGAGCGCGACCAAGTAATTTTTATATCATTCCTGTTGTTATAGAACGATATCGGCTCCGGAACCAAAGTCGAATTTATCTATTTTGGGGGCTGTTTATTCAACACCGATCTACTCAAAAATAATGCCTTTAACTTCTTCTGACGACAATACCAAAACGAATAAAGGAAAGTACTGGACGAAGATCAATTCAATAGCGAAACGCCGATTCCTGTTCTCATTATTAATCGCTGTGGTCGTCGCAATAATCGCTATAGTCCTCGCTATTGGCATCTACTTTCTTCTAAAAAATACCCATTCGAAAAAGCCTCTGATCACAACCACTCACTCAACCCCGAGAAGAAATGAAACATACGACTGTGTTAATGGAAGTATGGCTGGTGTTTTCTTAGATAATGTGAGGTACACGCTTGCCGAACTCAATTTACCGGAACAATATCCAACACTAACGGCGGGAAGTCTTGAATATCTCGTTGTTCCCAATATAACGAACTGGTGGTATGCCCAGAAATATTGCACCGCTTGGTGCGGCTATGTGGTATCGATCAAAGGAGCGGAAGAAACCGCTATGATTCTTGGTATGCGCAACTATTTCCATAGGAAGCACAATGTACAATATTAATACAAATATATTTAGGAATGGTCAGGCAAAGTCTGCCGAAATTTTCCAACTACTGGATTGGTGTAAAATCATGGAATAATAAATGGTACTTGGACGATGAAGCTAACATGACATATTACAATTTTGCCAATGCGGACCAACAAGGTAATTTGAATCACGTCCCGAAACAAATTTGGATCGGCCTCTCCAGACATGGGCACTGGTTTGGGCTTGGGGGCTATGGTCGACCTTCTAGGGAGTTATATATCTCTGGTATAGCCAAAAACATTTTACAACCCCGTCTTGGCCACCATTTTTTTCCAATTTTCGGCTTCCGAAAAACTCATAACCCCAACCCATATTTCCAAATGAAAAATGGACGGGAAAAAATGCCTCGTATTCCCCCTCAGCTGCTGAAGCTTGTCCATATCTGATCAGGAGTTACACATTGACTCTCTAATTTCATTGTCCGCTATTACACTTGAAAACATAGTCGGCTGACTTCACCTTTCAGACGCGACGAACCTCGACAATTTCAGTCTGGGCTGCGTTTACGCCAATGGCAGCGGATCATGGTTTTCGTTCAATTGTCATGCGTCGTACCCGTTTGTATGCGAACGAAATACGGCTGATCCAAACATACAGTACGGCAATTAAACAAACCAGAAGATCACAATTAAAATATCTTTGTTAGTAGCAAGAAAAAGTTTTGACGCAAGCAATATTTACATTTTCTTTACTGAATCTTGACGAAATCTAACACCAGACCAGACGGTTGTATCTGCTCACCCGCACTAGGGTGCCAGCTCGAGAGATATTGCATACTGTATTCTAAGGTATAGTGATACACGTAGATATAATGGTACATGGGGTGACGCTTTGCCATGAGTTAGATCGGTAGACGTGTATTGTAATCGGTTACGTGGTGATATTTTGGTAAAGCGTCCGCTTAGCGAGGCAACGCTTTACCAAAATATCGACACAAAACCGTTTACATAACACGTCTATTGATTTAACTCATGGCAAAGCGTCACCCCATGTACCACTATTTCTGCGTGTACTACTATATCCAAGAATATGATATTGCACATTAGTCGAATCCGGATGTAAGAGCCGGCAGGGAAAATCGAAAAATGGCTCTTATATCTGGGATCTAATAGTATAGCTGTAGTTTAGCACAGGAATCAAAAACGCTTGCTCTTACACCTGTGTCTCTTACATCCTGGTTCTACTGTATTAACTAATCAATTTATACTATAAAAAATTTAATTCATTTCAGGCGAGCTCCATTTGCTCCTCACCAAGAAGAGAAGTGCCAGGAGGCAGGAGGAAAGTGCAAACTGGATAATGATTGCGCCGATGGCCATCAAAAGGCGCATCTCTGCCCGGATCAAGCGAACAATGTTCTCTGCTGCGTCCCGAAGAAACCCACACCTGCGCCCTTATTCAACTCATCTATGATCAATTGTGCAGACGCCGGTGGCATTTGCAATCACGTCGATGTAGGCGAATGTCCAGACGGCATAGTACTTTATCATTTGGACCAACCATGCCTGGGTGGCCCCCGGCGGTATGACTGCTGCGTTAAAAATGAAAATTTCTTCTGAAACCAGTCTAAAACGACAGAGTTAGTGATATGGTGTTTCTTGATTTGCTGTGCATCAAAAATGACAAGATTTTTGCTTGTTGCCTGATGATTCGATCATGGCCATGACATGGCTACTGGGATTGTTGTTTCAATTGCAAATACCGTATTTAACATTCCCAGTTTAACACATTTATGTTTCGATTTTGGGTTATTGGAGCTCATCGCCTCTGCGCGTAATGCAGCGGTCGGGCGAACGTCGTACAGGTTTGCTAAAAGATGAACTGTATCCACATTATGCCGTTCTTGTTGTTCTTGTTTCGTATCCCAAAAATGCAGTTAATAAAGGAACTATTAATGATGGTTATTGACACTCTAGAAGATGACCTTTCTTACAACGATTGCCAAACAGATCCCTGCATCTTTAATTGAGCGAAAGTCTTCGTGTTTTGAATTGACAGGAAAGAAATGAGGTCTAATTTAAGAGAGTTCAAATCGAAAGACAGTTACTATTGGATTATATAGAATTGTTCGCATCAAATCCTGACTAATCAGTATCGCGTTGGCAGTTGGTAAGAGGTTTCGAAACTGTTTGTTTTGATAACAGAAAGTGCAATAGATGTTACTGCATATTTTCCTAGTATCAGTGGTGAAGTCAAACAACATAATTGCGTAGGTCTGCCAGGTACGGCGCGGGAACCATTTGCGATTATGACGAAATGCCGATACAATCACGCTGCTCAAGAGAACTTTTAGGCGACGAATCAGAACACTTGAGTCTTGTTATCTCGCACAGCTGCATTCGCAAATTGCTGTTTTCGATCGTCTGCTCTTAACCAACAACAAATTTTACCTTTGGAACGAAGAATCTGTAAGTGGAGAGAACCTTTTTCACTTGCTTATCTGTGTTATGCCCAATTAAGTTCTCATAATTGAGTCGGACTGAACCTGAAATTCTGCGACGAACTGCTCTCTTAACTTTTCTCTTTTGGTGGTTATATATACAATAAGGTTAGTGTTGAAGGGAGCTTATAGGATTGTTTTCTAAGGAACTACAGGGTGGCGCAAAAAAAACAACCGTGATAGGCATTTATTAATAAGGCAAAATCTAGGCCAGGGACTTCAACTAGGGGTACTTTGTAGGTGCGACTAGAAGCAGGCGGAGTTGTTTTGAACGACGTAACCAATTCTGCTGAAGTTTAGGAAAAAAGCGGCATGCAAATTGGTTACGTTTTCATAGAGTTATAAGAAATCAAACGTAAGTAACACTAATTGACTTCCGGGACACCCTGTATTTCGTAATGTTACTGAATACTACACAACGATGCTTGCGATTAGAAACGGAAACTGTTGAATCACTATTACGATAAACAAGCCTTTACAGATAGCAAAAGATAGGAATGAGAGCTTTGTGCTTATCGAGCAATTAAATCCAAACAATTTCGTTGAGCCACTAAAGATAAAACTTCCGGTCAAGCGTTTATCGCTTAGAGATGCTATTGACTTCTCGTAAACTCTGTTTCATGCTTTGGGGTAAAAGTATCCGCCAGTCAATGGGATTTCTTCCGAGGGTTGATTGCAAACTGCAGAAAATATCCTTTTCGCACTGTTTCTAAGAAAAACTTGAAATGTATGAAATCAGGGTCGGATGAAATTACAGTATTTACAACGTCATTCCGCTGCTGCAGCGCATTTAAATGCCTACCCCAAAACAGTTTTTCCGGAACCTTGGAATGGTTTTTCATCGAAGCGCGTAACAAAAACTTGTTTGTTATTGTTATAGTTCGTGACAATGCAATAATTCTACCGAAAACTATCGTTTGCTCATGAAGGTCTGTTCGATCAATGGATATTAAGCAAAACATAATTGCTTGCAGCCAGACGATTGGAAATGTTCCTTTCGTCTTCGCGCAGCGAGGCTTCTACAATCGTCAGCTATGATATGATGGATGTGGGACTATATTTTCAAGATGGGCAGCCTATTAATTATGTGTCAACGGATCGTGCAGCTGAGTTAGTAGCGCAAATGCCCAGCAAGGATCGAAAAGCTCTTCTCAAGCCGATCGAAACTGGTCTGATCAACCCACATAGCGTTTTCTATCTCATCGACCACAGGAACAAAGGTCAAGTCGCTATAAGTGTGGAAGACTTCGTTCACCTGGCATCCACTCGCTTCTCTGACGAAAATAATGTCGCACTTCATAATGGTTATGGTAACTACAGTGCTGAAGGTTGGTGGCGAATGGCAAGTGGCTGTGCAGCCATAGAAGTTTTGGTGAACATAGCAGACAAGTCGAACCTTCAGCGGCTGGGGGTATGGAGAAAAATTTTGCCAGCTGGGAGTTATCCCCCAAGCGGCCTTTTTTCTTTCTCGGCGGCGATAATTTTTTTACTAACTACGTCAGGGCACACGTTTTCACTTTTGCATCCCCAACCATTTTTTCGCCGTAAGTATGAGACCCCTTGGGAGGTAAATCGCCCCATCCCCATGGGCATGTCTAAAACAGTCTTGGGCGGAAGGTGCCGGGATCAAAATTTTGTATAGCTGCATGAAAAATGTTAATATTTAGGGAAGATACATGATAATACAGTGAACATCACTTATAGCGGTATCGGTAATAACGGTAAATCGCTTATACCGGTCAAGACTGACCGGTTCCAGAGGGTATCCTACCACGCTTAATAAAATCGTTTATACCGGCATTCGCTTATACCGGTCAAAATCTGCCGGTCCCCTATTTACCGCTATAAGCGATGTTCACTGTACGATAATTTTTGAGATTTAAATATCAATTTCTATTGCAAAGCATTATGGTTGGATTCGGGATACCAAAACCGAGGTTTCGATTTCGAGGTTCCGGAGTTTCGAAGGTGGTTCGATTCCGAGGTTTTCCTCGATGGAGGTTTCGAGGGGGCTCGCTAATTTTTACTTCGATAAAAAGAATGATGTCGGTGCCGCTCCTCCGCTTACATTTTTTATAGCGCGATGAAGGTAAATGTGACGGACCCCCTTTAAATAAATGTCGCTTGGAAAAACATAAAGCCTTGAGGTTACGAAAAATAACGGGAAAAAATCACAAAAAATGTCTTCTTTATCCCGTAACGCTAATTCAGGCAGGTCTAACACGCGGAAGCACTAGCAAAGTCTCGCGGCGTTGCTAGTATCTCTTTATAGACAATACTCCTGTCCCACAAAGATTGATCGAAGCGCTTTGTCGCAAAATCGAGAGTGAGAATGATTCGACGTCCGAGTGCAGTTCCATTGACTACGAAAAAGTCTATGCAAGTGACCAGGTACGGTCGCGCGGTGAGAGCACCGGTAGTGAGGCAAGCACAAGCTCAACTGTTCCAATACTTCCGAAGTCGCGTCCACCTCCTCGTCCTTCTCTTCCCGTCGTAAGATTCTCTACCACACAAAAGGCAAGTACAGTAGAACCCGGATGTAAGAGCAGGCGTTTTGATTCCCGTGCTATACTACAGCTATACTATTAGATCCCGGATGTAAGAGCCATTTTTCAATTTTCTCTGCCGGCTCTTACATTCAGGTTGGACTGTACATTCAAAATTCTTGGATGGGCGAATCAAAAACCTTGACTTAATTTCATCACAAAAATTCTGCAGATCTGCGGACGTCTACTTTCATTTCATAATAGCAAACTAGGTTTGTGTAAAGAGCACATTGTTCTATTTGCAGAGTTCCGAATCGAACGACGCTGACGTCGTCAGAATTTTCTACGGGTCAAAGGAGAGATCTGTAAGGTAAGTATGAAAAATAATCTTGAAATTGTGTCCACCTCTAGTTTCCATCGAGTAATATGCGTTATTTTGTGCAATTTGTGAGAGGAGCATATTTAGTCACAAATCGGCCGATTGTGCATCAATATGGCTGAAAATTTGATCATTAAATTTCGTGGGTAATATCAATCGAAAATAGCGCAGCTTCCTTGCGAATCGGGAAGTGCGTATTGACCCGGAACGACCTTTATATGAAAATTAAACAATACTGTATATTTCAATATTCTTACTTGCTAAGTAAATATTACCGTTCTTATCATGGCTAAATCTAGTGCATTATAATGCCGCTTAAATAAATGCAAAGAGCCACCAACTTTGTTTCTCTATGTGATCAATAATTGGGATATGGATAAGTGTTAATCTATGACTGCAATATCGTGTGCAATTGTTATTACATGTTCACGGGAAATTATTAGCTTCTAATTCAATATCGAGTTTGTCCAATTTCGAGACTGCTCAATACTGCTTTACTCCAAAAAATTCTCTTTCAGTTCATCCGCTCTGAATACTGAAACGAATAAAGAAGAATGCTGGACGAAGATTGATCCAAAGCCAAAACGTCGATCTCTGTTCCCTGCCATAATTGCTGTCGTCCTGACAGTCGCCGCAGCTCTTGCTGTAGGCATTTACTTCCTCGTAAAAAAATCGAATTCACAAGAATCTCTAATTACCACCACTGCTCATTCGGGTTTGAGTAGAAATGAAACATACAACTGTGTCAATGGAAGCGCCTATCAAGTTTTACTGGACGGTGCGCCGCACCCACTTTTTGAACTCAGTATACCGGAGCGGTATCCAACAAAAACGGCGGGGAGTCTTGAATATCTCGTTGTTCCCAATGTGACGTCGTGGTGGGATGCGCAGAAGTATTGTACCGCTTGGTGCGGCTATTTGGTATCGATTAAAGGATCAGAAGAAAACGCAATGGTTCTTGGTAAGCGGAACTATTTCACTGCGAAGAATTATGTGTGTAAAAAGAAAGCGCCCAAGCGTTTGTCCCACTGAGACGCAGTGTCCACTTTTTCCGGATCGTCCTAGGAAGACCCTTATCAATGTGACACGTGCCCTTCCGATCGGCTGTCGCATGCCTGATACCGGGAGCCCAATCAGAAATTGAGACTTTTAGTCGCCCGCGGCAGGGGAACGAACCAGCGTGCGTCGGTCCTCTGACGCGTTAACCATTCGGCCATCGCGTCGGCAATGTGTGCGTAGAATAATAATACGAATTACCTCAGAAATGGTCAAACAACATCCGCAAAAGTTGTCAGACTACTGGATTGGTGTGAAATCATGGAACAATAAATGGTACTTAGACGATGAATCTAACATGACATATTACCATTTTGTCGATGCGGCCCAACAAGGTAAACTTTTTCCTAACATTGGCACTTTCGTTAATTATCGATCACCTCTCATTTGTTCGTGGACGGCAATGAAAAGAGTAAGCGCAACCGCATTGTCTTTTTCGTTGTAGTTTCAGGCGTCACTGTAATTTCATTCTCTAATTTCAATGTTCGCTGCTATATTTGAACACATAGTTAACATTTCAGAAGTTTTGTATATTTCAGACGCGTCGAACATCGAGAACTCACAATTAGGTTGCGGGTTAGCCAACGGCAGCGGATTGTGGATTTCAACCCTCTGTCAATCAATGAAACCGTTTGTTTGCGAACGAAATACGACCGATCCAAAAATACGGTATGATAATAAAACATATTTATGTATATTTAAACTCCCGCTAAAGGTCTCGCGACGAATGTAGTACGGTTCGATTTCGCTACCCTTACGGACAACTACCATAGTCGAACCGGGTCCGAAATCCTGCCTCGGAGTACCACTTGAATTCATTAAAATACAAAAAATGTCGCACAAAGTTTTTCGACTGTTATCTGACGTTTTTGTCATCGATCAATTCGTATGGCGAATCATATTCTCACAATTTTCTTCACAATGTTATTAAAGTACTTCAACTGGATCAAACACTTGCGTCACGCATCGCATATCAGACACTGAATGCTAATGATTTCGTAAATACCGTATTTTAAGAAATAGTGGCACACGCAGAAATAGTGGCACAGGGTGGTACGCTCTGCCACGAGTTGAAGCGATACGCGTATAGCGTAAACGGTTACATGTGTACATTGTGGTAAAACACTTCCCTAGCGACGGTCGTTACGAG
>JAQGAX010000204.1:0-20766 GCA_034698105.1 Plectus exinocaudatus | reverse complement strand
TGCATGGCGAGAGACAATCTCTCTAGATCGCAACTGATAAGTGTTTTGACCCCCGTCGTGCAACTGAAGCCCATAAAGCAGAGCTTGGCGAATGCTGTCGTTCACTTGAGGATCACATCACAAGAAACTATTTTTGCTACAAAATCGAACAAATTTTTGATTTAATTGTCGCCGTTGTTTCTTTGCGCCTGAATTCTCACAGCTCAAGAATGTGCTTCCATTTGAACCAGTATCGTATATTTCATTAAAAATTAACTAAATACGATTCAAACCCACATTTTGATCATTTTACTGTGTCGCTCAGAAGCAAGAGTTCTTTCTCGATTCACAAAGCAGCTGTCAATATACAAAAGAGTTTGACTGTGGCTGTAGCATATACGCGGAATTAATCAAAAAACAAATATCGTCTAAGCTGTTCAACCTTCGCAGCAACATCAAAGTCTTTTTATCACTTAACTACAATTTCTGTTGTATTCGGGTCCTCTGACGTAACACCTTCCGTCTGTCACACAATAATTGCATTTATCGAGCACCAAGCATTCTTCTATTAGACCGTCATTATCACCTGCAACGATGATAGGTGGACTGTTAATTTGGCTTTAGAATGACTTACCGCAGACATAAATTGCTATATTTTGGGGTTGGGGTTGAGGTTGCGGATCGGGCTTGGGTTTGGGTTCGGGTTGAGGTTGGGGTTTCGCCTCAACGCTTGACATTTCTTTGAGGAGCCCGACGGAGACGAGTAATAGAACAGTGAACTTGGCGAAGAAGAACATCTTCAGCGTTTCTGCAGAGACTTCAGCGAGAAGGGATTGGACAGAGATAGAGAGAATACGTCAATTGCACAAAATTGAGCGAGGCTATATATATGCAACATACGGCAATGTAAGATATATTAACACTTTATCTGCTTTATCTAACTTCTCGCTAAACTTTTTCAGTTCTCGCTAAATTAATACTACAATAACCGGTTTGAATTGGGTTACCCAATCCAAAACTACCCAATAACCGGTTTGTCCCCTGGATGAGTGCTAATGATCTTTGAGCGTTGCCCTTGAGCAAGTTTGAACTCTCAAGGGTTTTAACGATTCTAAAAGGTCACCGGCACCCTTTAAGGAGGAAACCGGTTAATGTCGTATTAGTTTAGCGAGAACTGCATGACGTTATGTTGTGAATGCGTTCATAATGTTTATAGGCGCAGATGACTGATAATGTTTTAAATGAGGCGTGGCCAATAAGCAGGAAATCGTAACTAGATTTCTTTGTGATGAAAAGAGAACAACTGGCTCGCGACATAACAATTTGAACTAATCTTCGTATTTAGTTGGCAATGAACCAACAAGGTACAGTAAAACCAGGATAAGTTTAGCCTCTCGGGACCCAGGAAAAATCTACAGTTTACCGGGGCCTGTATCTGGGTTCACTTTCTGTATGCTGTAGAGGAGATGGGAGCCAGGAAAAACCTAGAATGAGCCGTGTCCTGCACTTATCCGGATTCTATTGAAGTGAATCATGCGCCAGTTGTAAAAGACGAAACACCAAAGGCGAGAAATGGTTTAGAAAACTTGCGGTTTTAATCTTGGACCACGAGTCTTTGCACAAGATTTTGCATGGAAAGTATACTTATTTTTGGCATTGTGTAACTAGTTCGTCATGTAGCACAACGTCATGCAGTTCTCAATAAACTACTACGACATTAACCGGATTTTCTCCTTGATTAATACAAATCGTTTAAACCTTGAGCGTTCAAACCTTGCTCAAGGGCGACGCTCTGAGATCATCTGCACTCATCAATGGGGAAAACCGGTTAATGCCGTGTTAGTTTAGCGAGAACTGTATGACTGCATGACGATGCATGACGATTTTGAATGCGATTTGAATGATATACACTTATGATTGATAACATTTTGAACGAGGCATGGCCAATTAAGCAGGAAATCACACCCAGATTGCACGACTATAAAACCTCATTCAATTTTGTACCATTAACGTTTTCTCCCATCTCTCTACTACCCCTTCTGTCTTCTCGCTGAAGTCTCTGCAGAAACACTGAAGATGCTCTCCTTCGCCAAGTTCACGGTTCTATTACTCGTCTCCGTCGTGCTCCTCAAAGAAATGTCAAGCGTTGAGGCGAAACCTCAACCGCAACCTCAACCCGAACCCAAACCCGAACCTGAACCCGAACCCAAACCTGAACCCAAACCCGAACCCGAACCGCAACCCCAACCCCAGAATATACCAATTTACGTGTGCGGTAAGTCATTCTAAAACCAAATTAACAGTCCACCTATCCTCGTTGCAGGCGATAATCATGGTCTCTTAGAAGAATGCATATCACTCGGAAAGTGCGATTACTGTATCGCAGACAGAATGTGTTACGTCAGAGGACCCGAATACAACAGAAATTGTAGTTTTAAGTGATGATAAGACTTTGGTGTCGCTGCGAAAGTTGAACAGCGAAGACGACATTCGTTATGTGATTAGTTCAGCGTGCCTGCTACAGCCATTGTCAAACTCTTTTGTATATTGACAGCTGCTTTGTGAATAGAGCAAGAATTCTTGCTGTAGAAAGAGTTGGAAGTATGAGTAAACGACAGTAAACGATCAAAACTTGGGCTTCAATCGCATACCGTTCATTGTTAATGAAATCTAACGTATAAGCACTCTTTACGTGTGAGAATTCGTGTGGAAACAAACAACGGTGTCAAATGAATCAATTTTTTTCTCTGTTTTGCCAAAAAACGTTGTTTTATAATTTCGTTACTCAGTGACAAAATTTTGCCTGCAATGCTAAAAATCCAATACATTTACATGTTTGAAAAGCAAAAATCATGTTTTGAACAAAAATGCTATCGCAGCGAAAAAGTTCCTTCCCCAGCGAAAAAATTCTCCTGTTTTATTTCTACCAAACGAAACAATACTGCAAAACACCAAATGCTCGTCGGAGTTGCAGTTACAATATCGTAACCAATTTTTCAGAATATCTACGGTTTCTTGTATTGGACTCTAATCTCAAATATTTTCATGTCCGTGTTTTTTCATTTATCGTGAATTTGCGCTCATGATTAAGGACGCATTCAAAACACATGGTCGCATTTCAAGTACCTTGACACCAAAAGATCGCCCTGGGGCAGTCTTTAAAGGGGGCGGTCGATTGGGTATTCCCGGAATAATCGCTTGTATGATTCAGCAATCCTTTGCATAGCAACTGCACATAGTAAAACCCGTTCTATGATGATTCGCACATGTCCTAATCAGGTTTTGCCGTGTCATCGATCTAAGGTTTGTTCTCACTTTAACGTAACATCTAAGTAGTGCAGAAGTTAAATCGAAGGTGGAAGGCTGATGTCCCTCACAGCCAGTATTGTTTTTCGTCTCGAAGATTTTCGTTTTCGTTCCCAGGAATCCCAATCACAGCCTTCTTCGCCATAAATAGAGATCAAAATTAAAATCAAATTTGGATGGGTAAGGACGAAAATGGCAAACAAAAAGCGATTTCCGTCCCACACAAAAGATTCCGTAATTTTTGTATAAAAAGAATAAACTTTTGGGGGTCAAAGACGAAAATAGAAGTGAAACGACGATCTTTTTGTTCTCAAAGACGAGATATTGATGAAAATGGAAATCTTTTTCAGGACGAAAAATAACACCGCTCAAACCGTGTATCCTGCACAAATGCGACTAGTCTTTTCTCTTATATTTGTTGCCTGGCTCACTGTTGCTGCTTTTGGCGAAGAAGGCTGTGATGGACCCTATTATCAGAGTTACGACTCATATCAATCTTGCGAAAACGGTTGCCTGTGCAACTGTAGTGCTCCATGTGAATGCCGGGGAACGAAAACAGGCTTCATTTGTCTGTAAGTTTTAAAAGATGATCCTGAGTCGTTATCCAAACCGTACGTATAAGTGGGGTACCTTAGGGGTACCCTAAGTCCCCCAACCTGAGTAAAAAGAAGCCGAATCCCCTCCAATCCGAGAAAAAATCTGAACCCCCACGGAAATCGGTCGAAAATTTGAAAATTTTTGAATTCCCGCCCCTAAAAGTTGCCTGATTATGGTAATTTTGACACTGATTATGCAAATTTTTTCCTGAACCTACCCCAACTTTCCACACCTGTTATATGTATGATACGAACTATTTTAAACTTTTTCTGCGCAAAGTTTTCTTCGCATATTAGCCAGACAGTGGAAAGCCCTTCTCAAAACGTTTGGAATTAGAATACAGTTCATGACAGGAGTGGATATTGTCCAGTGACTGCGTAGGGGGGCGCATCAAGATCAGAAACCGGAAGAGTAACGTCACCCCCTCGCAAATGGAAAGTCCAGGAAGTTCTATGTAAATCTCAGCTTTTATTCCACTGTAGAATTTCTGCTTTGAGGGTATCATCCCAAGCCTCCCTTTACTGCTATCTTTAGTAAGTTGCCTAGCGTTTGTCCCGCTGTCGCAGGGTCCGCTTTTTCCTGGTCTTCCCAGGAAGGTCCTTATTGATATGACATGTGCTTTTCCGGTCGGCCGTCGCATGCCTGACACCGGGAGCCCAATCAGAGATTGGGACTTTTTGACAACCGCGGCGGGGAACGAACCAGAATGCATCGGTCCCTAGACGCGTTAGCGTGCGTGTTAACCACTGGGCCACCGCGGCGGCTCCTTTCTCTGATCCATGAAAAGTTTCTCGCTCGTTTGTCAGTGCATCCGACCTTACTCCCACCTACCCGCCAATAGAAGACCGAGATACGACGGGAGCCTATGAATACAACACTCCGTATTCGTATCCGACCTACACCAACAATTACAGAACGTCCGATGTCACAGCGCGGACGAAAATCCACATCGATCTCATCGCCATCGGCGTCCTGATAACTGTTTGCTTCGTCGCGATCTGCTTCTTCGGCATCTGCTGCTGCGGCTGGTTCGGGATTCGAGCTCGGCGATCAGATCAGCCCGGCCATGTTATTTCGCAATACCCTCGCCAACCGACTGCCGCCTACACAGCGATGCTGGCATCAGATCCAAACTTTGTCTACCAACAACCACCATCAGCACCTCCTGCATATTATTAAAACGATGTGTACGAGTACGATTTGCCACCTTAAAGTGTTTAGAGGAAGAAAGACGCTGAAACGCATTTTTGTTTGAGCAGAGGAATAGGCAATGAGAGCTAGGCTTCGGTTGTTACGATGTTTGAGTTTGCATCTTTTTGCAATATTCTGTGATCGTATTATTGTATAGTTGAATTCAGACATTTTGGCTGTCGAACATTGTTACATCGAACAATTCTCGTATACTTTTACCTTAAACACAAATGCCCTTGAGCATCTCGGATATATACACGACTGAAAGGGAAATTGGAAAAGTTCTCTTATATCTCGGTTTCTACGGGTTCGACAGTACCCGTCATAGACGTCACGAATGTTGTGGCCGGTCCACCGGTTGGTATTATGCAAATATTTGTCACCTAATGCGATGTTGCTTTGGAGCGTCATGCCTCGTCTTCGGTAACCGTTGGTGCGTCGTCAGTTGCGTCTACTGTTTCGATTTAAACATCGAAAACAAGAAACCGTTGATATTCCGCAAAATTGGTTACGATATTGTAACTGCAACTCTGATAAGCAATTTTTGTTTTGCAGTATTATATTGTTTGATCGCAATTCATTACGCTCTTACAGTACGATTCTCTGTTGTCGGATGTGTTTGCAAAAGTATGGACTTTTAGTTCAGCGACTCACAGGAGCTCCACTCGTTTGCCTGTGACGCTTGTGTGCTGCAAGATCGGATTGGAAATGCAAAATCTGGCATTAACCGTTGCAAATGAGAAGCACCCAGAAACCATTCTTCAGAAATCATGTTTATATTTCTTGCTTCTTACAGTAAAGGTTATTGCTTGGATCACAAGCATTTGCCAATATATAGGAAATGAGTTTGACAATGGCTTTCGCAAATTACGCGGAATTAATCGTATGCATGTGGCCCGTGCAGCGGTAAGTAGCATCGACGGACCGTAGATAACAATTTAAAATGACGCCACTTGTTATTTATGTAACATCCCCATCACGCTAGTTATTCAAACTGTCGAACCGAAGCCAAACCTTCCATGTGGTCTTCTAAGGTTTGCGATAAGACGAGCTAGTACTGACTAATTGCATCAGTTTTAATATGAAGCTGATAATCGACCCACTCAACACGATGCACTTACTATAATATATCATACAACGACACTGTACCTCTACATTTTATTACATATATCTGTGTTTCGCGCTGCCAATGCTGCCACATTGGTAGGATCGCATCCCGCAGTCAACGAACCAATATCAGATTGCGAGTATTGCAAGTCTGATCAATTTTCCTGTATGCATTAATAGCACAATTTTCCTGCACGCATTACTGGAATCAAGACATAGGGTGGGCAAAAGTCACCGAACAGTTTGGATCGGTTCCTGCTCGGCATTGCAAGCCGACTCTTTTCGAAAAAAAAGCCGAGAATCTAACTTAGAGAATGATACCAATATTTTTGGGCAAAAACGGATAGACCGGTTGCGGAATTTGTATAAAACAATATGCTTCGTATTGAGCCAGAACCGGTAATTTTGCATTCCACAAAATGAAGCATTTTGTTTTTGAAAGTTTTATAACCGGTCTATCCGTTTTCCTCAAAAAATTTATATTATTCTCTAAGTTAGATTCTAGGCTTTCTTATAAAAAATCTGCTTGCAAAATTAAGCTTGCAGTGCCGAGCAGGAACCGACCAAATCCGTTCGATGACTTTTTGGCCACCTTGTACCATACATTAAGTGGGGGAGGTTACCCCCAAATCCGCACCGACCCAAAAATGAGAGAAGGGTTCCCCCTTCTCATTTTAGGCCGAAAAAAAATCTGAACCCCAGTCTACTTTCGGAACAAAATCCCGAACCCCCCCTCCCCAACTTTCGCCACCTATTACATGTATGCCTTGTACATGCCAATCCCCATAGCCAGGCGCGGCGCCAGAAACCGAAGGTTGGGGGTCGAAATCCAAAAGACGGGGGAATTCAAAAGACGGGGGGACTCCCCCCGTCCCCCCCTGGCGCCGCGCCTGCCCATAGCATACAACTCGTGGAAAAACTCTACCATGTGTTAAAATTTGGTTGAAATTGGTTCTAAAGTAGAAGAGTTATAAGCGATCATAATGTGAAATAGATAAGTGCGCCACCCTGTATAATCAGCACAACAGCGTGGCACGACCCTGGGTGCTACCAACAACTTGCCAATCCCCGTAGATTGCAAAATAATTCTTAGGCTAAGCAAAAACTTTACCGATAACAAATTACATTTATTGAATGATGCACTACATTTGGCTACAGAATGATCCAAATAAATATGACGAGATTGGTTTGGTCATAACTTTTGCAATTTCAGTCTAATTTTAATAGAATATTATTACAATAGAGAATTCACTACGGGTTCTTTGCGGCAAATTTTCGTTGAGTTTTGACACCATTCAAAATTTATTTATTTTAATGTAACTTTCATTGAAATTAGACTAAAACTATAAAAAGTAACAAACAAAACATAGCCCGCACACTCACAGGGTATCCCTGTACTCTCTTGAGAAACTGCCCTGAACCGCTGTGAATAAGAACCAGATCATAGAAAAATTCAGGGACACGAGTGCTCCCATACGATAAACAAATGATTATGATGTGGGCCGCTTCTGTCCGTATTGATATCGTTTGAGTGTCCGTCACATGTAAGTTCGTCTACAGCAGTAGCAGTGATATCTCGGTACAACTGCAATTGAGTAATTTTTGCGTGGCCTGAGTGATTCAACTGTAAGTAGCGATATTTTCCGCCAGCGCCTTCAGCTAAATTTTTGCGTTCTGGATCCGGATCCTGCAAAATTGTTATGCTTTTCTGCCTAGCTTGCAACCTGAAAAGTTGTTACTGATCTGGTGCGTCCGTTGAAGAGAAAAAAGGCATGCGAGTACGAAAAATGAGGACATATGGAATGCCTGCGTGGGAGAAGGGGCAGGTGTCCCAATGGAAATTGCGTAGAAGCTTGGTGCCTTATTATGGTGCCCTTCTCGGCAAGGTTCACTTCCACCAGTAGGTGGCTGGGGAATTTGACCGAAAAATTTTCGGTTTGGGAATATGAGTGAAAAAATATTTACCATTACGCGGCGAAAACGTTTCAACCGCAATTTATTTTCGTCCTGGTGGATATAAGTGCTGTCCTTAATCCTCCATGTCAAGTTCTGCACATCCACTCTACTGTATCATTAGTAAGACTAAGGAATATATTGAAAAATATTCTGCCCTGGACCGTGGACCTGCTGCTACTCCAGCAACTTTCGTGTAAATAAAGGCTTTGTCTGTAGGCAGAGTATGCATCCTCGACTTATAAGTATGTGCACATATGGGCACATTGGGATTTCAAGCAGTGATGCACGTAATGCCACCCGACTCAATCCGAACCCGATTGAAATTATTTTGGTTGACCTGAACCCCTCCCGAATCCGACATATTGTTGTAGGCCCGACCCGACGATCCGACCCAAAAAAATTGTTCAACCCGAACCAGACCAGACGACCCGACAAGAGCGTCGGGCCGGTACAAACCCGATCAACCCGACAAAACCCGACTAACCAGACGGCGAAAATCGACCAGAGGTTTGTGAATGTCCTATAAAGAACCCCAAAAATAGCTGCATCGCAAATTTTTTATGAAATACAGTCGTCGTCGCACGTTTCGCAGAGGAAATACTACTCTCATTTACTAGTCGATATGATGCTTTGTTGGGTCGCTGGGTTCGTCGGGTCGGTCCTGCCGGCTCGATTTAACCCAAACCCGACTCAAATAAGATTGTTCGGCCCAAGTTCGACTCGAACCCGACCGATAGACTGTCGGGCCTACCCGAACCCAATTGGAGTCAGTCGGGTCGCGATCCGACATCGGGTTCGGGTCGGCAACGTCCATCACTGATTTCAAGCAACGCTGAGATATTAATATTGAAACCATTAACAGGGCATTACCTTTATATCGGTGACCATTATCGTAATGCTAGAAATCGCATTTTCTTTCTTATTGGTCCATGTCGGAACTAGGTAAACATGTTGTGAACCATTGAATCCGAAGTTTATATCTGTGTTCATCGATGATGAAACTGCTTTGATGGCGCCTGCCGGAGGCTGGGGGCCACCGTATTCCACCTTGATGTTGTGCACATACTCACTAAATATACGGTAGGTAGGGCCGGCGTTGGGAGGGGCAGATGGGGCACCCCTTCTCTTGAAAAAGCCCAGTCAAAATGTCGACCTTCAAACATAAGGTAAAGGTCCCCCTTATCAAAAGTGCTACGCTTAGTCTAGACCAAAGAGCGTCCATCTCTGATTACGATGCTGACGCCATACCTGCTGACTGCAGGTCGGAGTATGCGATGAAAGGAAGATAACTTACAGTCGGTATGACATTCATTGCTAAAATGAGAGATGCAAAAATTTCTGATATTCTGCATGAATGATTTATAAGAGAAGTGAAGATCAGTTCATGTGGGTTCTCCATAAAGCTTTCAACATTCAAGAATTTAGTGCATTTAAGTTGCATATTTTGATCCATCTCTCTTACCTTTTGCAAAGAGTACCTCATTTCGCACTGACACAGTATTTTCGTCCCTAAAACGTCTCATAAAGTCAAAATAAGTTACGTTGGCGAATTTGACGATGGATGACACATGAGCTTGTTGCCAATTAAAAAGCTAATGGCACCGACGACCAATACAGTGAACGACCAACTCAGTGAACAAACATAGATTACAGTCCACCTGAAAACCAATTCGCAACTTCGTTTCAGACTACAGTAATGCTCGGATTAATGGGACAGGGAGTACACTGAGTGCATTCAGCCCTCCTCGTGCTTCAAGTACCACGCACTGACAATTTCCTCCACTTTTCCGAGAAACAAAAAAAGATTGCGATCTCTTATGAAGTTTTTGGCATTCTCTCACCCTCGAGACCCTGATCCCTTAGCTTTATTTTAAACGCTTAAACTTCAGTACAAGATACTTACCAGCGGGAAGTTTTTTTTACAGGGTGGACCGAAAAAAACTGTCAGAAACGCGAAGCTACGTTTACAGGATTCCTGCTCAAGAAAATTTTTTTTTGAGATTCGCACACGCGATCGATTATAGCGGACTGAGAAGTGACGATATTGCTGATTTTTTAACAGAATGTAGGTAACATGTAAGGGTATGCATGGTTAAAATTGGCTTGAATTCGTTTACTCACTGTAGAGTTAAAACGAAAAGAAAAGTGGGACAGTTTTTTTTCGACCCACCCTGTATATCTGAAGAATCACAACATTTCATGTTGTTGAGGATGTCATTTATTAGGTGTGATTGATTCGTTTGGTACAGCAACTGAATAAATAGGTTGAATGCTTCTTGATTCTTGCTTTTCAGTTTGTTGACCAACGCACCATTTTTTTCAAAAGATGTGCTGTACGACTAAAAAATGGAAACATTTTTGAATTGTTTAAAAAAACAAAAAGAATACTTCAATCTCTTGTTTTTCAACATCGGATAAAACTCTTTTCGATAACAAGAGTGTCATTAATTCCGTAATCTGCATGTTTTGACATAAGTCATGCAGACTTAGCTGTAAAGCCATTCGCCAAACAGCATTCTTCGGAAAATTCCTTGAGCAACTGCCATCGCTCTCTCTTTGGCCAGCTGCGCCGTCTGAGTCTTCTTCACCAGAAAGCAAGGGCGCAATTTCTGGGGGTGGGTTCATCACTCTTCTCACAACATCAATAAAACCACAGCTACATCTGCAGCGATTACGAGGCCATGGACGACCTTGTTTTACGTTCATGCATCGATCGCATAAATTTACTGCCGCATGAAATTCTGGGCTAGCTTCACTTTACTCAATGATAACGACTTTTATTTTAACGCCGTTAGGGCATGCGTCGTTGTTCAGGGTCGGTCAAAGTTTACTGAACTTTGAAAATGCTTCCATCTCTGCAATAAGAAGTCAAACCGCAACTCTGACCAGAACACATCGAATTGCCGTAACGCCATATGTTTGACTGGTTTATATAAAGTATTCAGTAGTAAATCTGCAAAAGAATTTTATCGTAAGATGGCGTGACAGATATCGCGCAAACAGTATTCAAATCTGTGTGCCGAGTATGAGAAGAAGCAAATTGGCGTCAATTTCGTTTGTGCTGGACATTCTTGTATTTCACCGGTATTTCACAAAAACACAAAACCCGGTATTAAACTACCCGATATTTCACAAAATTGTTGTAAATACAATTAGTGCGATAATTCGACAGTCGTCACAATATTGTTATGCATGACTTTTAGCCAATTTTGTTAAGTTAGTAACCGACTGATCGAACCGCCACGAAGTTAATCCGCTTAGAGTAGCTCTTGCTTTTGCCTGGTAGAGTAGCTAACCGCAGTAGTCAAGCATCTTCACGATAACAATATTGCAATACTGCTGCACATTGATCGCACGATATTTGTTCATCTAAGCTACTTAATTATTGATGGCGATGAGTAGGTAAATATGTGAATGCACGATACGTGACAATTTTGAATCAGTGAGTACTAACTCAATCATAACCTTAATAACACATTGAAGCAGAACGATCATTCAGATAATATTGCTGCTTCGTAATGAACAGAATTCTTATCAAAACGCGGACTCCAATGTACATCAGACAGGTGGTTTGGCGAAGAGACGACAGAGCACGGTGATTGCAGCTGTGGAGTCGGCTCAAAATTTGTGGTGCCGGACGCATCAACTTCTAAACGATTAGTATCCTTGTTTAAAAAAACGAATTGCTTATGTTCAAGCTGGGCGTTTCACAAAAACAACTGCTAAAACTTAGAAATGCCAATGCCACCTTTACCCGCATAAAATTTTGCTTGAAAAATAAATATTCGTTTGAATTTCGTTCGAAGGAGAGCAAACACAAAGTATTACTGTAAGAGAGTGGAACACTTGGCAGAGTTTTTACTGGAGGTCCAATTTTACGAAAACTCTGCCCAATGCCGCTGGCTCGACTTCTCCCCAACATACTCATCACGGTATTGTATACGCCTTGGTAGTTCTGAAAGTAGGCAAAGAAGGATTGACGATAAAAAATCATTTGCGTCCATGCAATGCACAATTTACGTTATGCAAGCACAGAATTTTTTCCTCAATTGCTATACCTGCACGTGACGCTTGTAGTAGTAGTAAAATCCGGCCACAGCAAGTAATACACATATAACTATAGCCCCCAAAGCGACAGCCACTATCACTATTACTGGCCAAGTGTTATCGGGTATCTCGAATGGTTTGCTCCAATCGCTAATTCCAATACTTGTGCCAACGCGCAGCTAAAACGTGAGCTGCGAGATAGATTCAGTCTGCCATCGTCAACAGGCTTGGGACTGGGGGTGCAGAAAAATAAAAAAAAAATGAAAAACGTGGGATAAAGTTTTAAATGCAGGTTTTTGTATTTGGTATATTAACTTTTTCAATCTTTACCCTCATCCGTACCCGATCTGTGCCCAACTCTGAACAAACGACAAAGGACTGGGGATGATGTAAGATTCCTTTATTCATCCGTATAAACTTTTTAATGCATAGCGCATGGAAGATTCCGTGTGACCATGTCCATTCGCAATTTTGGTTGCTTGCCACGGTTACGGGTGAAACGAGCCAATACCAAAAAGCGAGGAAGTCGTAAAAGGACATCTTGAGACGTTTACAGTTTTCTTTATCGATCAGATTTTGTTTAAGATTTTAGAACGCAGCGGTCATGTTAAAAATTTGGAGGTTCTCATACATCAAGAATGTGTTAACTCTGACAACTCATAAACTTGCCTGCACTTGAAGGTTCCTTGAACCTTGACAAATTGCTGGTACATTAACAATCGATTGAGTGTCATTAATTCGATCACGGCAATCGAAAGAAATATTGCCACTGTTCCCTGACTGATTGTGACTGTCCATATTCAAATCATCGCATAATATTTTGGCATTGTAATATCGAATCAATCCTGGACATTGTCCAGGTAGAATCCAATCAATTTTTACTTGATTCTTTTGCACAGTAGCTGATATTATTCGTGGAGCTTGCGACGGACGAATTTCAGGAGTAGAGAAATAGACTGATCCAGCAGAGGTATACTGGGTGTTGCTGCTGCCCAGCGATGTTTCCGTAATAAATTGGAGAGACATGGCTAAAAATATAGTTTCAAAGCAACTCAGTGGTCTCAGTGATTTCAAAAGAACTCAAAGAAGGGAGTTTTTGATTAAATAAATTTTAAGAAATGTCAAACAACAACGAATGCATTGTTGACACGAAACTTTTCGGATAGCATTATTGAAATGTTAACATTGTTCAAAGATCCCAAAGAATTAAGTTAGCAAATAATAAACAAATCAAAGATTTCAATATAACGTCGAATCTCTCAAATTATTTTTCCTTCTTTCTGAGGAAGCTAGTTTTGGAAGGGCCACAATGCTTTATTGTTGATCATTGGTTTGTTTGAAGGCACAACAGAACAAAACTATAAATGTCAAAAATATTCAGTAATATTCATATTTGATACTTTGTGCTGCGCTTTTGGAGTATCAAAAAAGTAATCAAACTTCCCCACTGTAATCGCATGACTGCCCTCTACTTAAAATAAAAGATGGAGCTAAGTACTGCACGAATGAGCTGGCTGGCGCGTTCAGTATTAATAATATTATACAGTATGTTTACGATAGAAGCATATCCAATTAAATTTGACTGATGTTTCAAAATGCACAGTACAACGTACTGTAGTTTGTAAATGGGCTTAAGTTGAGCTTGACAGGGCTGCCGTTCTGAGTCATGGTATCGATGCTGACAAAAGAAGGTATTCCTTGGACGAAAAAATCAGAAGAACTGAACTCTCTTTCCATATCGGACGTACTTTTGATAGTGATAACATATTTGTAATTATAGTCGAAGTTGATTACTTCCCACGATACATTCATAGAATCCAGATCCGCAGCTACCGTAATTGGGCCATTTAAAACTGGCGATCATTTGCATTTTGCACATTGTTTTGTGATTTATGCAAAGCACATGAACAGGGGAGCAACCCGTGTTCAGGGGCCTGTTTCATAAAACTGTTGAGAATTGAGAATTGAGAAATTGAGTTTGCTTTAGCACATGAAGAATTGAGACTCAGGTGAAGAAATTCAAGTGAGTCTCAATTCTTCGCGTGCTAAAGCAAACTCAATTTCTCAATTCTCAATTCACAACAGTTTTATGAAATAGGCCCCAGGTTCACAAGGACACCAATCTACATTTTCGCTTGCTCTTTCAATTCAGATTACATCGTAAAACAACTTATCGTATTTATTCTATATAATAATACGACCCTCTCTAATAGTGTGCCCCCTAGAGAGGGATCGAAAAATAGTGCAACCTTCTCTAATAGTATTAATAAGAGTAGTATAATAATGATCTCTAATAGTACAATCCTCTCCAATAGTGCGATCCTCTGTCGGCTGATTATAAAATAGTGCGATCGATCGTAGTATTAGAATAAATACGGTAATAGTTGCTGTAATTCAAACCTGTATCGAGAAGGGAAACGTCGCTTTTATTGTTGTTCGAATTTGTCGTGTACCTGAGTCAGGCATGGGCACCGGTTTGGAGTTGAGGGTTATGGTCGACTGTCTGGGGGGTTATATATAATCCCCAATAAGATAACCAAGGGACTTTAGTACCTTATTACCTTATTTTAGCAAAGAAAACTTCGCCTCGTCTTGGCGACCGTTTTCTAAAAAAAGCCAATTTCGACTACTCCTCCCTTCTCATCGAAATTTTTCTCATTACTCCCTTTATCCCCTCGTCCCTGTCTGACCTGAGTACACTTTTTCGTATCGACAATGTTGATGACTTAAAGTAGTTGTCAGTATGGGTAGAATTTTCTCTTCATCGCCCTCCCATTACTAAGTCGCACTTGCTACTGTGACGCGGCGCGAAGCGCCGCTCCACGTTATCCCACGCTGTTGCGTGGCATGGGCGACGGCGAGCGACGCGGCGCTAACGCGCCGCGAGCTTTCCTAGTTTCTCATTAAGAAGGAAGCGGATTCATACGTTTTTGACAATGTTCCACACAATGTTCAATAGTAGACAAATGACCGCCCTGAAACATGGTAAGCATTGATGCAAAAATGAACATAGTCGTTGAGATCAAAATGGTTGCATATGGCACTATCGTTGTAAGTCCATCCGCCAGTTACATCGATTTGTTCTTTTGTGCACTGGAGCTGACAGAATGGGCCTGAATGCGGGCTGGGACACTTGCAAGTTGACCTTAAAAGGACACGTTGTGATAATGTGCAAGAAATGAGCAAGTACGTCCCGTGCAAATTACTGTCCAATTCGCGCATATTCAGTATGCTGATGTATATCGAAAACGAGAGCACTTGTTTTTGAATGTTTTCCTATCAGCTTTGCTCTTAGCCTGTTGGTAAATAAAGTGATTTCACTACGTGCGGAAAACACATAGTGCGCCGTAACAAAACCTTGCCTTGCAGTTTATTGGGGGTGAAACTGCAAGAGTATTATTGCAGGCTTTTTATCCCTTCAGTATTAAATAAACTAATTGTCACTATTAATCGAGAAACAATATCGGATTCTTAAAATTTAGTTAACTTAATTTGCCACACAGTTAACCAGTAACTTTTACTGCGAGTATCTTTACATCGTTTTTGAATGATTTGTAGTTTATCACATCGAAATCCAATTGTAAAAGTTTTTGCGTTAAACAAATGTAGTTTTCAAAAGTGTTTTTGTTCTTCGTTCCCCCTACCCTGGAGATGCAGCTCTGCGTTTTATGATTTAGCAACAATAATGTTCAGAAATAGCGCTGCTTCATTTTCAGGGCAATAGCGTATTTATAAGCTCTGCATGACACGCAAAGTTCTAGGACATGTGTTCGAGGGCATGTTTTCGAGGGACAAAGTATTCGAGGTAAAAGTGTTCGAGAAACAAAGTGCTCGAAAGTCAAAGTGTTCGAAGAGTAAAGTGTTCGAGGAGTAATCTGTTCGAGAAAAAAAGTGTTCGAGGGACAAAGTGTTCGAGATTATAAAAAAAATAGAGCAGAGTGTAATCCCCATCGAACCCACAATTATACACACACTTGTTGCTAAATGCGGGTGGGCGCGACGTGTATAGTAGCAAATTAATGTTGCTGCATCACAGTGGCGTGCGCAGACCCGACCAATCGAGGGGGCGTGGAGGCCAAGTGAGGGGGCGTTTTCAAAAAATGATAAGGGGGACCCTTCTCTCTTGTTTTTGGGGGCCGAAAACTGGGGAGGGGGGCGTCAGCCGAAAGTGGGGGGGGGCGTACGCCCCCTCCCCCAAAAACCCCCTGCGCACGCCACTGCTGCATCATAGCAAGCTTTAATTCTAATCAATATATGGCCCCGGGATTCTGAATTTCGATTGACCTAAACTGGGTGGCTCTATTCGAGAGCGGCACATTATCTAAAAGTAAGCTGCGCTCGAGAGTGGGCTTTCTTTAACGGTGAGTTGTATTTGAATAAATACAGATTTAATTTAATTTTCGCACGCATTCAATAACAAATGTCTGCGGAATTATGGGTTGTGTGTGGACGACACCCAATTTTTTTATCATCTCGAACACTTTGTCCCTCGAACACATGCCCTCGAACACTTGTCCGTAAGCGTAACGGGTGTCCGAGGCCAGGGGGAGTAGGCATGTCGCGATTTCGATAATTCACGATATCGATATCGTGAATTGTCCGACCTCCCTTGGACCCCCTCCCGGTTACACCTATGCCCCCAGACAATTTTGGTGCTTTGGTCTGTTGCATGCACATCAAAAAACAAAGTTGGGAACAAATATAGTAGCTGCATGACCGAAAAGTCCTTGCACTCTTGCTGCCATCGCAAGAATTAATAATATTGTACAAGGACCTACATACCTGTCATTAATTGTATCACTCGCGTAGGGTACAGAACTTTCAGGACATTCCATTATTCCATTGAAATTTTTGTACGTACGTGTTATAAACGCCCGTTTGTAATTTTCTTTGGCCAGCTCTTCCAGATCGAATGTCACGTTATCGTTCTTGTTCGAAGTAACTTTTAACTGCATGCATTGTAATTCAACACCATGAAACACGTGCTTCAAGCGTATTTGCAGGTAAATTGGTGTTAGGTTCTGAAAGCAAATGAGTTTATATAGCAAAATGTAAAAAAAAATTAATAATGGTTTGCAGGTGAGCTAGTGAAGCCGTTGCTCCCGAGGGCTGGCCCCCGAGGCCCCACTGCCAAGTAACGTCTCGGAGTCTTAAAGGTCCCGTAGTCACCAAGTTGGGCCACGACTTTCAAAAAGCGTTTATATCATTTGCGTTCACCTTATCATTTGTTATATTGCAATAGCTTGATTTTTAGGGAATCACTAGGCAAACATACTGTACAGTTACAACATATTATAACTGCGAACTTGATATGTCACAGTTCTGGGTCTGTCAAAGCTCTGCTCCTGAATGAGTTCGTCAAATTTTGCTACCGTTCGATAGCGTAGAACCAGATCTTTCATTCTAACGTAAATTACGCTTGAGTTTGTGAACAAGTTTTGGCCGAAAAATGCCGAAAACTGATCATGTGAAAATGATTCGAAATTTAATTTTTTTAAATCGCAACCCCCGCAACCCCCACCGCCCAGGTCTGCTACAGGGTCTTGCATCGTAATTCGTCATTTTTGCACTCAATTTCTTCGTTTTTGCACTCATTTTCGTCATCTTTGCAATTAATTTCGTTATCGAAATTTTCGTACATGATAATTTAATGTTCTTATAATTTTTTGTTGCTTTATACAGTTTCGAGAATGTTCTGGAAATCTCTAAAAATTTCGCGTCTCGCACGCCTTCTAGAATGTTCTGTACTCAGGTGATATAAAAATGCAGTATTACGTCTTAATTATTATATAAGAAAATTTCGGTGACGAAATTAAATGCAAAGATGACGAATTACGGTGCAAGACCCTGTTAAGTCCTTGGGAGGTTCTCTGTGCACGAGTTACGGTGCAATGATCAAATTTAGAAATCCAAATCTCACGTCCATTTGCTGAAGAAACCAAGTAATCATTGATCGAATAAGGATATTGCCCACGTCGTTCAGGCCAACGGCCACAAATATAGGAATATTTTGTTTTCCTTCGTACGCCGCGTCAAATAGAGGCTTTATTAAATGACGATCGAGGAAAGTGTTCGAGCTTTGTGTATTGTTGATTGGCTTAAGTTTTCTGCAAGTTAGAATAGCGGCGAATGAACATGAAAACGGGAGTCCCAGGTCCGAATCCCAGTGTCCTCGTAACTAGTGTTGTTTTTTCACTTATTCGGTAAAGTAGGTAAAATTACGATTGCTAAAATTACTTTGATTTGAAACTTAGTTAAAATTTTTCGCAGGTTTCATTACTTTAATTAGCTTCGTTTACTGATAGTTTACCGACTTTCAATTTTTTTACATAACAAGTCGGTAAAATCGGTCCCAAGAGATTTGCAGAGAAGTCAAAGTCGGTAAACTATCGGTAAACGAAGCTAATTGAAGTACAGATGCCTGCGAAAATTTTTTAACGAAGTTTCAAGTCAAAATATTTTAGCAATCCCAGTTTTACCTACTTCACCGACTAAGTGAAAAAAGAACACTACTCGTAACTCATTTTAAATGTGTGTCATCCTGATCCAGAAGAAGAAAATATCGCGGTTTTTACTTCATAGCCATGCTGGGGCGTAGGGTTTGGGGTGAGTCCATCGATGGAA
Source organism: Plectus exinocaudatus (assembly GCA_034698105.1). Lineage (NCBI taxonomy): Eukaryota > Metazoa > Nematoda > Chromadorea > Plectida > Plectidae > Plectus > Plectus exinocaudatus. The sequence goes on along the minus strand of JAQGAX010000204.1, from coordinate 1,959 downwards.
TTGGAAGGGGTATACCCCCACGGGGTCTCATACCTCCGGGCATTTTGGAGTAGGGTTTTTCTGAGGCCGAAATTTGGTGAACTTTTTTTAAAAAAAGTGAACTTGAACTTTTTTTTAAAAAAACTCACCAAGATGGCCAACTTTTCAAAAAGTTTCTAAAAAAGGTCGCCAAAATGACGCGAAAATTTTTTCGCGATTTTTTTGAATTCGCGCCGAAATCCCGACACGAAGGTACCCCCTGGCCTCGGACACCCGTTACACCTCTGCCCGTCATACCCGTGCAAATGTCTGGGTTCAACCCCAACTTCGAACGCCAAAAATACATCAAGAATCTTCAAAATTAAAATTTGCTACCTCCATCCATGGATATCTGTACCCCATAATACTCGATCCTATTTATTTTGGAGACAATCATATTGTCATAACCCTCAACCTACGTATGTCATACCTACAGGTGGATAGTGGGGAGATTGCGGAGGGGTTTGCGCTACCCGCTACGGCAAAAGGGTAAAAAATTGCGTCAAAACAGTTTCTGAGGATGTCCGCAAAATGTTTCCGCCACTACATAACGTAAAATTTTTGGAGGTCTACACGGAATGCAATTGGGGTTTTGTTCTGGGAGATCGTGCGACCCCAGCTGACCACCCCAGTCGCCGACCGGTCCTCGTCTCTGATCACGGCTGTAGCATGCACCAACCAACCTCAATTTTCAACATAACCGAGAATGAAAAACACACGTAGGACACCTGACCCATGCCTATCTCTGGATTCTGGAAAAAAATGACTTCGTTACCATAATCCCGCAATCATGCAAGTGCTTGAATATTTTCACAACTGTAAAAGTTATACTATATCTACTCCCTACAATACTTTTTATGTACATCGGCCTAAATAATAGCTTGATCTTGCAATAGTTTGAAGAGAGTAATATTAACTTACTCAAGAATCCAATCAGGTATAGGGAACGACGAATTGTCGATGAAGACGCTTATATTTAAATTTTGCTTGAAATCGTCGAATGTAATATTTTGAGCAATATTTTGCGCGGCTTTTAGGACAGAAACTCGTCCACCGAACCAAAAATCAAGTGTTTCGATTAAAATTAATGGATACGGCGTGAAAGCTCCAAATAAAGAAATCATTCCTCCACAACCTAAGGTAATAATAAATCCTCTAAAATTTTTCTCCTTCCGAAAAATATATGCCAGTTTTTGTTAAAAAAGATATTATCATTTAAAATATGATCGTTAAAAATATCAATCAAATAACTACACTTAATTGCAATTGATTCAAGATACTGCAAAAATAAAGAGAATTGCATAAATAATATCGGATTCCATTCATAGTCAGGAGAGGCGTTAGAAATGTGAACATGGGGTCAACATCGTCCTTCAGGAACTAATGTAAACAAAATTAATTACCATATTTTTCAGTTATCACATCATTATATTTTTAAAAGTACTGTAGAAACCGGATAGAAGAGAATTTTTGACCAAGAAGTGACTGAAAAGTCGACTTACAAACACCCTGTACCTAGCATGGGCACCGGTTTGGGCTTGTGAGGATATGGTCGACTGTCTGGGGGGTTATATACCCCCATAACCCCCTACACCCCTGTTTGCCCTTACGTTCCTTGCCGATTTATAGTAAGAGTACGAATAGTTTGTTTCAGAAATAGTAGTACACCTACATGTATATCATTTAAGATTGCCGCAGAGATGCCGGGTTTTTCCGATCATAAGCCCATGGGCTTGTATTAAGAATCGGCAATTTTCACGTCCCTGCTCTGTCCCCAAATAGAAGCCCATGGGCTTATATTTGGAAAATGCGATTATGTAATGCTGTTTGCAAGTATAGGAACTCAAAAACGACAACAGACAAGTTTTTTCCAGTGAATTTGCATCATCAGATCCATTAAGGCATGAAAACGTAGCATGAGGAACAGTAATAGACTTGCGA
>JAQGAX010000203.1:0-20791 GCA_034698105.1 Plectus exinocaudatus | reverse complement strand
ACATTTTCGCGGTTTTTTTGAATTACCGCGGAAATCCCGACACGAAGGTACGGTACCTCCCCCCCCCCCCCCCCGAGAAGGTCCAGACCCCCCCTGGCCTCGGGCACCCGTTACACCTATGCCTGGACCCCCACTCTTGCCACCTGTTACATGTATGCTTCACAGGCATTCCAACGCCGATTGGTGGAAGCGACGTACCGTAAGCTAAGCTGGGACCTATCTGAGTCTCACAGCGATCGGCAGCTACAGGCAGAAGTACTCGCGTTTGTCTGCCGACTGGAACTGCAAGATTGCGTCCAATCTGCTCTCATACGATTCTCCGATTGGCTCGCCGACAGCTCAGCGTAAGAACTTTATCGTCAAAATTTTTCGATGAGGAACAAGAAAATCGAGATTGAATCAGGCAAATTGTTCCAAGGGTCTATAGCACATCATTATTATGTATTTTTGAAGAATCTATTATATTTTCGGTAAGAACTTGAGTTTTTGCAACGAAAAGTGAGGCTGATTTTTGCACACTTCGCTGTTTAGCACCGTATCCTGTTCCTCACCAAGAAATTTCAAGTATACTTGTGGTTTTTGGAATTGAGCACATTTTACATTTTGCGTTGCATTCGGTTCGAAGCACAAACCCGTCCTGTTTATGTTTCATCGATGTTTCATACGCAGTGCGGGGTTGTTTAAACATTGTCAATGGGAGACATTTTTGAAAAACGGTGATGTTTTGTATGATTGAGTACCCGGCGCGTGTGTGTTTCAATCATTTGTTAGGTCGTACATTGCTTACCGTTGGTCAATTGTCGATCTTTCGTGCTCTATTTCACACAAAAACTTGCGATGAATTGATTCTGAACGCTGAAATATTGTATCACACTGACTAAGTATTTGGTAAAAGAGGAACTGGCGTCCATAGTCAAAGAGAAGGCATCCGTCCTTTATACATACTTCTTTAGAATTCACGCCGACTTGTTACCAGTGGTATTAACCGAAGGCATCAAGCACGGAAACGAATCCGCTTGGCAGCGAATACTAACCGCGTACATGGCCTCAAAGATACCGTCTGAGAAAAGCGTTCTTCTCGGCGCCCTTGCGTCCACGCAAGATCCGAAACTACTCAATAAGTATGTTCATCAGTTTTGAATATCTCTCATCCAATAACTGCCATCCATGCATTCTCTTCCGCATCCATGGATGGATTGGATGTTGTTAGGGAAAAATTTGCGGATGGACCAACCAGGGCCGGATTATAGAGAGGTTCAAGGGGACGCTCGAGGGGCAGGAAGGGGACCCGCCCGCTGTTTCTGGCGGTATTATTTTTAAAGAAAGGTCTCGAACTCCGTGACAAAAGTAAAAAAGGGGACCTTCCACTGCTTGGTCTGGGGCTCTAAACCCTCGTGATCCAACACTGGGATCGACCCATCCGATTGAGATTTTTAGGTTTCGTTTCGAGGTGGATTCAGGTTTTGGGAAACTCCCAAGGGGGCTGTATTCTCGCGACCCACTCTAGAGTCGTCAGGTTCAGCCGAAAGTTTGGTATATGAAACCCAAAGGTTTTTAATTTTTCAGGTTTCTTGAATATACTATGGACAGACACATGATCAAGCCGAACATAATGCCTCGAGCGATTGGATTTCTGATGGCGAATCCGATCGGAGCGATGCGATGTTGGCGCCATCTGCGACTTCGCTGGAAGGAAATCAACGAATTGTGAGTTTAGTCCAAAATTTGAATATTTTGTCAGCTCCTGACTTTTTGGCTTCGTTCGGTTTAGCAATAATTGTAAATAACATCTTAGCGGTTGAATTCGCCACTTGTTAAACTTGCGTTCCGGCTTCTTTAAAGACGCCGCAACGCATAGAGTGGCGTATTATGTTTGTTTGCATCTTCCGATGTATACTGTATGACATCGCTTCCCTAATTCAGGCTGGGCGAGACAACGATGATCGGCAGTACGGCCAAGATGATCATCCAGGACTTCGCCACCGACTTCGACTATGACGAGGCGAAGCGTTTCTTTGACGGCAAAGAACTGGGTTCCAGCAGGCCGCGCATCGATCAGGTAAAAACGTTTTCGACGGAAGTACCCTTTTTGGAGTCAAAATTTTTGCGTTTGATGTTCAGAGTACCGTTCAAATCAAGTTGTAGATGTGCTTATCATGCTGCCTATAGGGTGGGGGGGGGGTGATAAAAAACAACGCGACTCCCTGATTCTCAAACGTACACGCAATATTCGAATATATACATAGGTGACGCTATTATAATTATTACAGTATATTATATAAATAGTTACAATAACTGTAACAATAACTATTATTGTGAATAATTTTTCTTTTAGGCTCTCGAGTCGATTCGCCTGAATCTTCAGTGGTTACGTCTCAACGAAAATGACTTGCGTGTTTGGTTGAACAAATGGCACGCTGCCTACGGTACTCCCACTCCAACAGCAAAACCGTTTGATTTCAGCGCGCGCGCGTTTTTAAATAATCACTCTTGAACATGGATACTTCTCCTCTATTGCTGTGAGTTGTTGTTGTCCCACCGATTGCATCCAACAGTGATTGGGTTCTTTTAAATTGACGCGCATTTGTTGACAAGACAATTGAGTTTGAATACGGCGCGCATCACCAATGTTTGAAATTACTCGCTGTCGTTGTAAATTTTTCTTGTTTGCGTACAGTAATAATTAGCCGGAACCTCGAAGGAATGGTATCTTACCCTACCGTAGCTGCCACATTTTCGGAACTCCTTGTTAGAGCCGTCTCGCTGAAAAGCTGAAGAAAATGGCGATTTTCCAGCTACTTTTAAGTACAGAATGACCGATTTGTATTGAGTCTGCTCATATTCACATCCTGTATTGCTATGCCTTGTTGTGGACTTCCATTTTGTGAATTTAGGTGACCTTTTCTAGGATATGTGTATTTCCACGTTTATCCAATGAAATGCTGTGCAGCTGTCCGCCTTTTTCGGATATTCCCCTTCTGTGATTTCATGTCCTCGATAAATACGGCGAATTTCCCTCGTTGCTGTGCAAACTCTCAGTTATACCGTATTCTAAAGTATAGTAGTTCACGGGGTGACACTCTGCCACGAGTTGGATCGATAAACGTGTAATGTAAACAGCTAGCGATCCAACTCGTGGCAAAGTGTCACCCCGTGTACTACTATACCTTGGAATATGGTATTTGTGAATATCGTTCTTTTCATTGTGCTGCTTCCGCCCAATTTCCCAGGCCTTTCCTGCTTCAATATTGGTGTAAATTTGTGATTGCGTAATGGTGACTTAACGCTGTGGTTTGTGAATTTTGCTTTCTTTCGCTGTTGTTACTGTGAAAGCTCTGAATTTGATCAAAAAATCTGGACTACGGTAGCATAATTTTGTTTTTTGCAGTAGAATGCCATTACCGAATCATCAGGAACAAGTCTCCTTAGTCCGGTAATTAAGCTAGTCCGAACATATTGTGAATTATTGCATACAAAAGGTATGTTGTCCTGCAGAAATAGAGTCCCTTAATCAAGATGATTCGATAATGGAACGGTATCCTCAGGTCCATACGATAACGAGAGCTATTAGTATCGTTTAAAAATATCCGTTGTGACGCTACGTCTCGAACAGAATGGAAGGTTTTAATGCGTTGAGAATGACAGTTTACTGTATTTGTATGCTATTTGAAGGCAGTTCCTGAGTGATCCTGAATATTCCTGATTGGCATACGGTACCCATAGCTCTCGTTCTCGTTTAGACGGAAGTACTGTAGTATCGTTGACTTGTTTTCATATTTGGGTCATTGATAGAGTGCCGGTACAAAATCGAAATTTATTGTCTGTGCTATATTGTTGTACTCAATTGCTTCGTCGGCCTTCTATTCTGGTCGCATCTTCATTGTTCAATATAAAAGTATTTGACTGTTGCTGCGTATTATTTTGCCTTCCATTTTTATATGTCATCCCTTTTCTTTGCTAGTTCGCATTTTTTTCGCTTTGCTTGCGTCCTATTATGGTTGTCTAATGAGCGAATTGTATTTTGCGATAGATTTGATGGTTTAAAAATGTATCCTGTTCTAAATGCGCTCTATACTATCTTGTTGCTGCTTTCCACAGTGCCGTGATTAAACTGCTCAATCAATCGAAGAGCTGCCCTTTTCTCTAATGGTACGACCTTCTAGCTGGCGATCGAAAAATAGTACAACTGGTCGTACTATTGAAATGGATGCAATACGTGATAACGCTATCCGAGAGACCTGAGGTACTGTATAAATGGACCAGCCCAGGACTTTTCTGTCCAGTCCAGTCCACGGTCCAACTCAATTTCAAATAACTCGATCTGGTCCGGTATACCCAAAATTTTAGTATGAAGCAAAGAGAAATTCAAATGGAGCAGCGTAACTCCCATAGGAAACTGTCCTGATTTGCTACTATCGTGGCGGGATGAAGTTCGGAAGGTGCCTCAAAAGTTCGGTATGCTGGAGCCCGAGGCAAATGCCTCGAGCGCATCACCTATGATCCGGCCCCCTGGGTCTAGTGCACCGAGTGCCAAATTGAGTCAGTGCACCGAGTAATTCTGTCGACGGTGCGCCGATCCATCAACCCCCTGAAGACCCGTGCATACCTCTCCTGTTTTTGCTGCAAAGTTTTACTGCATGCACGAAACATAGTAATCGATATCCTATGTTTTGTGCATGCAGTAAAACTTTTGCAGTAAAAACAGAAGAGGTATGCACGAGCCTTAAAGCGGACACTAACGAGCCGGATCCTGGGCCATATGCGTCAAGTGATTTCCCGCGACGATTAGATGACGTCAATCACAGCTGCTGACGCCTACTATTGCCTAAGCGGAAACGAGATCAGTGGGTGTTTTGTTTGTGACGGAAGTGCTCATCGAATTCTGAAGTTTTCCATGGCACATAACCTTTTCCCTCCAATTTCCTGTCTTCATCCCAGACGCTCCTATGGGCGTCACCTTCGGAAGCATCGGTGTGGGTACTACTCACGAAGCGACGCTTGAAAAAGCTCTCTTTTTCTTTCTTTGTTATCTTTCGAATCGAATAATATTCTTCTAAGAATTCCGCCTCAACCAAGAGAAGTAACATTCATTTCATCTTTATGGGCCTAAACATCTAGACTGACATTTTTTTTTAACTCTTCGTCTTTTTATAGTGGGCTAAGTGGACTAAAATAAAACCTATATGTCAGTTGTCAATGTAAACTGCAGAGGAATCCCAAAAATGTGTTATCTGAACGTTCCTACCGCGTAGCTCCCAAGGTTACTTTTTCTGTATAATGATAATGATGATTCCTGCATTAATGCTGATGAATCATGTCTACTTTGCACATCTAAAAATTACTCGTTGATATCGGATAGTATCTTCTCGACTTAGTCACCCAAAAAATATTTACTTGCTACCGTCCTAGTCATCAATCATCCGACTTATCACTGTACTTGTAATGCACTTATCTACGTCAATTACAGTTGATCCTTTGATCCTTATGCGACAGAATTAAATATCAATTTTATCAAGAAACCGTCGATAAGTCCGTTAAATTGAATTCTCCTAATTCTTCATATTTGCTTCGTCACATTCATCGATCAGCTTATGCTCGTCATCCAACAGCGAGCAAGATTGAAACTAATTACTTAGAGTGACGGTACATATTGAATCGCGTTTCAGAAAACAAAATCATCAGCAAAGACACGACATGCTTCTGATCTCAGCTGAGCACAAATCTCAGCGACTGCCCTTTAGTGAAATAGGCTCCAGACAAAAAGGTGCGCCGATGGTCGTTTGATAGGCGGGTGCAGCATGATTGATGGAGGTGCGCTCATCGTTTCCTCTCCTGAATCGGGGTCAACGCTTATCAAATGACCATGGGTGCGGTCCTCGCGGCCTGGAGCCTATTTCATAAAACTGTTGAGAATTAAGAATTGAGAAATTGTCTTAATTTCTCATTTTCATCACTTGAGTCTCATTTCCTCAATTCTCAATTCTCAATAGTTTTATCAAGCAGGCCCATGTACTGTAGCTTCATTTACTTTTGTGAAAATGCCTTTATAAGAAAACGATGAAAAATGAATGGGTCACTGTCCGAAGATTATTGGCAAGGGGGTGACATTATTGCTGCGAGTAGCGTCGGACTTCTTGCATTCCCTGGAGCTGCTACTTACTTGCTAGTAGTTTTCGTCATCCTTCGCAATCCAAGAACATTCGCGAACAAGTCCTTCTACACTTTGCTGCTATCGCTAGCAATCAGCGAAATAACTCAAGTAATCGTCTTTCCATTTTACTTCATCCCCTGCATTTTGCTGCAGCGAAGAGTGTTCGGAGATGATTTCGATTTTATCTATGGCGCCGTCACTTGCATGTGCTACTACGCCAGCATCGCGAACATGGCTCTTATCGCCATTAATCGTTATTACGCTATTTGCCAGGGTGAAAAGTATGAAGTCATATTCCGCGAAAGAAGAACTCGACTCTACATACTACTAGCTTGGCTGTTTGGAGTATTCAGTGGTTTTTGGCAATTGCTGCCCGCATTCGGATATAGATTATATGTAAATTTTTACACTTGGGGGTATGATGACGATTGGGGAAATACCTTCTTTGCGTATTACGACGGACTGGTATGGATTTCCATTTTCTCGATACTCTTTGTATGCTATGTGGCGATCTTGCGAAGAAGACCAACGAGAATTATCGATGGTCTGACCATAGACAGAATTGATAAAATAAGACGAGAGAGAGCTGAACGGAATTTAGCGCTTCATTTTGGAATAATCTTGCTGGTCTTTCTGACGTACCAATTAAGTGTTGCAGCATTCTCTTATTTAATCACTGTAGTAAATCCATTGTATTATTTAGCAATGACGTTGTTTTATATCGCCTGCATGAGCTGTAATCCGTACATCTATTTGACTTTTAACAGCGACATTCGATCTCATTGTTTGCGAATTTTTTGCAGGGGTCGATCCATTTCAGCTGTTACTTCAGTTTCGGAAGCGTCTCACCGTGAGAGTAATGTCCAGATAATTTTTACGACTTCGCAACATAACAGAATGGTTGCAAGTCAGGTTTAAGTTTATTTGCAGCCGCTCATAAATTACGTCACGCTGTTTATGGCCTTTCCGACACCCTCCTTCCGTCACGCTTCCGTCACGCTGCAACCGACCCTGGCGACCCACCCCCCTTCCTATGATTAAGCATAACTATGACGTCATAGCGTCACGCGTTCGTCACAGGCCTTCTCAGACACCCCTCCCTCCAACAATGATATCATTTATGAATGGCCCCTTTCAAACAAATTGCGATTTGTACAGCTCCTGACAATTCTTATGCATCTTCAGTACAGTAAGATATCGCAAAATTATTTATACTTATGACATCGCTTATTCAACAATGTAGTTCGTGTAATTCTAATGATTACAGTTTTGTTTGATGGAGAACAAGTAAATCTCGTACTGGTGTCACACAACTAACAGCTGGCGTTTGAAAAATGATGCATTTACGTTTCAACGTAGTGGTAGATGATTTACTTATTAGGGGCGTCAGCAACCGAGGCAGTTTAGTCCATTCCAAATATTATGCATCTAACTTAGAATGCACGCATTTTTATATGATACTCAGTACGCATCGTGCATACTGTAGATTGCACATATTTGTGCACAATTATATTTGATACTCTGCATGGAAATGTGTACTAATATTATCGTAATCCATTTACGATGCGCAGTATTTGGAATGGCCCCAACTGCCTCGGGTGTTGGCACGCCTAATAGGCCATTCAATACGCAACCTGACAGGAGCGTGCATCGTTCGTTGATCCGTTAGATAAAACCAGATTTAGTGGTATTAAAAATTCAGAAACCAGGTTTCAAAAGGCTGACTTCAGTGTTTCGTTTCTCGTACGAATCAGTTGCCGCATGATTTCTACTGCATGTGTGCGTTATTGTTCACTGTTTGTTTTTCTCTCGCACGATTGACAAATTGATAAGCTGCCTATTAGTAAAGGTAGCCGACACAATCACGCCCATCGTACTCCACAATCACGACGATTGTATGTTGTGAGCAAACGTGCATTACAAAATATAGCACGTAGTACTGGTTGGTAGTCGATGGTGAATTTTACCTTGTGAATACAGACTGTCTTTATTTACCGGAAAATATGAACAACTGTCGCTTTGCTCCTTTACTTTTGTTCATCGTTACACAAGGCTAGTGTTTGTTGGATTTTGGTTCGCAATAAACAAACAGTTCTTTAACAATCTGATGGATTTCTCTAAATTACTCGTATTTTTCACATTCTTAACACGCGAAAACAATTTAATACCTGTTGTCATTTATGGTCGCACCGGAGCAGACAAGGGTAACGGTTTGGGCTCATCGTATAGGGAATATACCCGCTGATTTTCACAACCTAGTTGGCTACCATTTTTAAAAAAGGCTAGCCAAAAGCGAAAAATTTCTTATCTCCAACTCTCCTGATTCGAATAGAATGAAATCCCTGGGAGGGAGTATGCACCCTCCATACCTCACGTAGATGTATGCACCAGAACCACCATTATTAATATTGTCACGATTTTTCAGGAGAATTTCTAGCCGCTCTTGACACCGAAATAGAGAATGACACGCAATTTCAGTTCTTCTCGCAAAGGGCTGGAGAACTTGCACAAAACAATCAGTGCCCACCGTCAGCTTCCGCTTTACCTGGCTTAGATTTTACTATTCAAAACACTTGGGACGATCAACCTGTTAATAATCGCGGCTATCACTTTCATTTACAGGTAAGAAAACCGCCCTTTTACTATTCCGATATCAATAGCCATTCCACTGTAAGTATAGAATGGCATTCCGTCACGCAAATTACCGTTTCCATTAAAAGAATCCGTTAGTGACGGCGCTGTGACAGAGTGGTCTAAAAGCCTCGGCTCGCAGCCACAAGGTCGGGGGTTCGACCCCCAGCAGCGTCGTCCCCGGTGTCAGGCCTGCGACAGCCGACCGAGGAGCACGTGTCGCATTAAGATGGTCGGAAAACCCGAAAAAAGCTGACCCCACGACATAATGGGAATAAACAGCTTAAGAATGTTAAGAATTTTTATTTTAAAAAAGAATTCGTTAGTCCCGCTATCTGAAGGCATTTTGCAATATTATATCTCTTCTAGTGGTTCGTCAATCAAATTCCTGGTCAGCCCTCAACTTGCGGCGTCCGCTGTACCTTCGATGCTCCATTATTCAATGATCCGCCACCTCCAAACGCTTCCGCAGGCTACGTGCCCGGTTTGTGGGAGTACGAGGTGACGGAGTTGTTCTTTGCCAACGAACATCTGGAATACGTTGAAATCGAACTCGAGCCTCACGATCACTACATGGTTTATCTGATCGACGGCTACCGTAATCCGTTCAATAAAGGAGAGAAGCTCAAATTGAACATGACGAACACACGGGATGAAGCGAATAAAATCTGGCGATGCACGGTCGATATTCCTCTGGCGTTCTTCCCTCCACAGGCAAGCAGATGTTTATTTGATTAGCTAATGTCAGTTGCGAAAATGCTCATTACTTAATGTTCTTTTACTGATTTAAGCGCGGACTGTGGAGAGCATACGATCCATTTCAAGAAAACCGGCCACAGCGTGCGCTCGCGGTTCGCATGCTGTGGCTGATTGGCTTGAAATGGACCGTTGGCATTCTGGGTCGCGCTTACACTAGACACTACAATGCGATACTCAACCGTTATTTTATGTTTGAACGCAGCCTCAAAACGAATTCTTTTATCGAAACAGCAAAATCTGAAGCTCTATAAGTTGGTAATAAGCAGACCTGGGCGTGGGGAGGGTGCGCACCCCCCAGAGGGTTTTGCGACTTTGGGGTCGGGCATCTGGGGGGTGCAGAAATTTTTTCAAAGAGAAGGGGGGAGTACAGTGATTTTCCCGGACAGAATTTTGGCAAGCTAAAAAAAAAGGGCAGCGGAAATTTTTTTTACCAAATTTACACTAGATAGAATTCGAATTCTGGGCGGGGGGTGCGCACCCCCCAAACAAAATTCTGCACCCCCCCAACCGAAAACCCGTGCCCACCTCTGGTAGTTAGGTGCTCGAATTGAATTTCTCTTTAACCTTTTATAAAATTTGACAATAAATTTGACGCCATCTCTTTTTTCGTTTCGGGATTCTGGGGTGATGACGTCACTCATATCAAGGAGCCAAAAGGTGTAGGTTACTGTATCAATTGATACCGCCGTCTCTTTTTGCGTTTCGGCGTCAATTCTTACCTTCAGGTGCGTACATTCAACGCATACGCCATTCACGGCTCAGGCACTGCGCGCATATACCAAGCAATGGCGCCGGTCAATGGCAATGGAGTCTATACGAAACCGGACTTTCACCTCCTAGAGCTGTATCAAAAGTTCAACGTGAGCCTAATCATTCCTTCTGGCTACAACGACGTCGCCTTCAATGACTCTTTCTACGGGGATCTGTGGGATGGTAGTCATATTTCGTTAACGACAACAGCGCCTCCACCGACGACCACCGGCTGCATGGTTTCAACCACAACAACCGCGAGCGGAGTTCGAAGCTTCCGAACCACAAGCGATTGTTTCTCGATGCGCTATTCAATTATGAAGTTTTTTGGCATTTTAATTATTATTTTGCACATGTTTTGAAAAATTGTTTTGAAGAGCGATATTTGCTCGAAGCAGAAAATTTTCAACGTGGCGAAAGCGAATAAAAAACTTGGAAAATGTAGCACTGCATGCTTTAAAGCGTCATTTGTCGAATCACGTGCAAAACCACAATAGAAAAATTCGAAAACTGTCATAGTATTACACGTCATCCTTCAATCTAAAGTGAACGATTCACAGATTGTTAGTTCCTCCAAGCTCCAAAACTTTGAATTAAGATCAGAAACCGAACCGCTCCAACGCACTCACTTAACACAAACGTTAAACTAACTTAAAAATTCAAATGATTCAGAATGGGGTCAGTTGAATTTGCCACGTTTATCTTTGTCCATTAAAACCAGACACTCTCACTCTTCTCTACCGTGACAAGGTTGAACAAGAAAGTTACGCGTGAAAGTTACTCTTTAGATACAGTATAACAAATTTTTCATCTTTTCGTTCTTGCTTGATACGGCGTAGAACACAGAGTACGTCTTTTAGCGTGTTCGGTTTCACTCTGTTTTACCGTATTGCTCTTTATTGCTATCGTTCTTTACTGAATGTGTCCCGCAATGAGTGCGTGTTGAATACTGACGAAATTTTGCCAAAACTGACGGACCTGTAATAAATAATTTGCACACGTCAAACACGCCGGTCGATCGGTCGATCGAACCATTGTAAAAAGACAATCGGTCGGCGGGGTCGGACGGTCGGAGCATCTTAAACAGAGCGTTATTTATAAAACATTGCATCGATTAAGGGTTTAAGAGGCGTTGTACGTAAGAAGTGAAGATAACGGGACACTTTGAAAGAGTCGAAGTCTTCCATTTCGCTGAATCCTTGTTAACATTGAGTTGCAGTAATTGTAAGATATTTATCAATTGGGTTCCGCAAAATACCTGTTTGTTGCGTTGCACAACTTGCATGAAATTGGTTACTTCAGAGCGTTTATCACTTTTTTGGTTGTTGCTGCGGCATTTTGTAATTAAACGGTTATGAAGGAAGATAACAGGTTTCCTTGAACAAATTTTGGTGCTCTTTCGATTGACAGTCTCAAAATTTTGAAATATAGTAACCCTAGCCAGACACATGATCACACAGCGAAAATGAGCGAAAGAAATCCTCTCATGTTTCCCTTTCCCGATTTTTCCTGAACATGTATGGAACTTAGACTGCTCAGTTTCAGTCACATATTGTAGCAAATTGAAAAGGTTATCGAATGATGCATTGAAACTTTAGTACAAGTGTTATCTTCGATGTGAAAAAATCGATTGAAATATGTCATCCTAATTTTGTTTGAAAATTTCAACATGTTACAAAATTGGTACACACAGGGTAGTCAAAAGTTAATTTCAAGGGTTTGATCGGAACCTGTTAGGTACTGCAAGCATAAATTTTAAAACGGCTTTCTTTTAAAGAAAGCCGAGGAATTAACTTAGAGAAGGATACCAAATTTGTTTGGCAAAAACGGATAGACTGGTTACAAAATTTTCAAAAAGCAACATACTTCATTTTAACTGAACAGTGTTTAGTACCGTGGGCAGACATTGTCAAAGTGAAGCATTTTTTAAGCAAGTTTTTCATCAATCTGAGCGTTTTGCCTGCCGAAAAAATTTGGTATCATTCTCTAAGTTAGATATTAAACTTTCTTTAATAAAAGGCGCTTTCAAATTATGCTTGCAATGCCGAGCACACGTCGATCAAACACTTGAATTTTATTTAAACCCGCGACCGCACTTTTCACTCACCCGGTCCCAAAATGAAGCATTTTGTTTTTGAAAATTTCACAACCGGTCTATCCGTTTTTACTCAAAACAGGCGCGAAGCTAGAACCGGTACACCGGAGGGGCCACCTTGAAGACTGGGGGGGCCAGCTCGGGGAACCAGGGGGGCTAGCCATATTGAAAGTCTAAAAACTGAGGGAAATGGCGGAAAACCGAGGGGGCTGGCGAAAAAACCGGGGGGGCTGAGCCCCCCCAGCACCCCCCTAGCTTCGCCCCTGACTCAAAATATTGAAAATTTTGTCACGCTGGTAATTTTGCCTCGAGCGGTTAAAATTTAGTGCATGTCTTTTGTGCTTTTGTATATCAAATGTCACCAAAATTTTGCGAATTAGGAATGTATTTTGGAATGCAGATTCCGTTAAATTGTTGCAAAATTGTTTTTTCAGATTTTAGCATACTCTCGAAATGGATTCAGCCATATCATTTAGTGTTGATGTTTTGACAGCAAAGGTGATAAACGTAGCAACAAAACCCGATCCAACTGATAGCCCACAAGTGACTCAAGTAAGTCAGCTGCATATTTTTTTCCTACTTTTGCATATTTACAGATGTTTTAGTTCACCGTATTGCTCCTGTTCTGCTGAATTGCATGTCGTAGTTTAACATTTGTGGCAATGGTGGCACTGGCATGTTATGTAATCAGGCCTTGGACCCAAACCCCGATTAAAAAACTGCTGAATAAGTCAAGGGGATACTTCAGCTCGAAGCCTGTTTAAAGGCCCTTGTGCGTTTCAGCGACCTTAGGTTTGTATGGTGCACAATGCAATACAGGTTGTCAGTTAAAAACGGACCAAGGGGTGGTCAAAGCGACCAATCAGAGATAGGCGGATGACAGCGCCGCGCGTGAGCAACGCTGAAAACAGCTCGGAATTCCCGGCGTGGGAGAGTTGAGACAGTACATAAAGCATACGAGCGAGAGCAACCTTCCGAGGTCACGTCGCAAAAGGCGACTGACCAGGGCAGCGTCCCTGAGGCCAATTTGAGCAAGGTTGACGAGTCTATTGTTTATCGCTGCATCCCCAAACCCCTCTTAAACGCACAAGGGCCTTTAAGAATTCCCTGTACTGACCCACGGGTAGAGGTATAACGATTCCGGAAATAACGGTTCCGTCGATTCCGATTCCGATTCCGATTCTCAGAATAACGATTCCGGAATCGGAATCGGGTGGGGCCCAATTACCCGGGTTTAACGATTGTTACGAAATCGGAATCGTTACACCTCTACCCACGGGTCGTAAAAGACCTAACGTCACCGTACGAGATTCGGTGAATCGTTTCTTTGTGGCTGACGCCCTTTACCACACAGAAGGCGTTTGGGTATTATCGCATAAGGCGACTTTTAATGATCCCATCTGGAGCATCAGGTGCTATTTCTCTTTCGCCTCAACCTTCTGAGTTTACGAACGCCCCTTTTGACCGATCACTAGGAATACAAATAGAATGGAAACATGGGCACATCCAGTCAGGTAGCGCTTGGATATCCAGAGGAAAAAATTTGGGGTAAATTGATGAATTTCTGTTACTTAGTGACATAAAATAAATTTTAGGTGTAAGGTCTGGTTTCTTGAATACTTGGATACTTACAATATTCATGCTTGAAAATAAATTTGGTCAGCGTTTCACCTGCCACCGATTACCCGCCAGGCCATTTGTTAGTGAAGTCAGCGGGAGCTTTATGGTCTGCGAACTCTGGGTACTTTGGGATCCCTGATTTTTTTACCGTTATAAGCAAAACTTGAGCTAGCTTGTAAGCGCTGCAAGCAAAAGTAAGGCACCTTTCGAGTAGAGAAGGGCACAGATCGTTGGCTGGAGACCCAGTCTGGGGGGTACGCACTTTCCAAGGGGTCCAGCCTCCTTTTCGTCTACAATGTGTTAACAAACGCTAATATTTTTTTCAACTACTTAGTGGCGGAAACGTTTTTCGTCCCTCCCCAGAATTTTCATGCAAAAGCTGCAAACCGAACATGGGCACCGGTTAGGGCGTGGGGGTATTATCGGTCGGTTGGGGGATACATACTTTCAGCCCGGCCGCTATAGTAAAAAACACCAATGATGTTCAGGGGCCGGCCCCGGCCCGGACCCCAAAATATTTCGAAAGTAGGCCCCGTTTCGGCCCCAGACCCCGCCATCTTTCAAAAATCGGCCCCGGCCCCAGGCCCCAAGTTTATTTTCGCACTGTAACGGACCAAAATGTCGAAAATTTTCTAAACAAGAACATAATTCACCTAAATAACACTAAATTTACTCAAAATGACAACTGTTTGATAGCGAAAATGGTGGTTCGTCGAACTATTTCAAAGCTGATACAGATATGTCATGTTTCGGCCCCGTTCAGGCCACCAAATTTTCGGCCCGGGTCCCGGCCCCGGCCCCGTCAATTTTTCAGGCCCGGCCCGGCCCCGGCCTCTACATTTTTTCTGGGGCCGGCCCCGGGGTCGGACGGTGCCGTGGAGCCGGGGCCGGCCCCTGAACATCACTGAAAAATACTTTCGCCCGTTTTGGCGACCTTTCATTAGGTCACCGAAATTGGTCCACCAATAATTGTACTTCCTCCGCCTCATTTCTATTTTCTCATACCCCCAACTCCAAAGTGCCCGGAGGCATGAAGGTATATCCACCATACCCCCTGCGCTCACCTCTGCTGCAAACCCATCTGGGGAGGGGGTGTACACCTCCCACGTTTCACCTGTACCGTACTTCGAGTCTCCTGAGCCACAGGCATAAAAAATCAGACAAAAATTTGCAGCTTTGGTTATGTATCGAATGGGTCAAATGCTCAGGAATGAAGTAACCGACTAATAGTTGATTAATAGTAATCCATAAATACCGATTAATAGTTGTTTCACTGAAATCTAAATGAAATTCAGATTAAAACTATATTACGCCCTGACACTCTCGTGCAACGTGAAACCAAAGCACGTCGTGCCCTTTATTTGGCTAAAGAAGAACTTGAGTCTGCGAAGGAGCAAATTACTAGATTACCCATAACAGCAACAGAGTCTGAGCAAGGTAACATGGAGATCGCTGGAATATCACCCGAACATATTTCCACCATTTTCTTGGATCCACTAGCCCGTCTGACCCTATCTGGTACATTCATCAGAGCATATACCAACGCAATGAAGTGTTTTATGGCAAAAGATTGTGCTCCTATTAGTAATCGAATAAAAGCATTGCATACTGCAATCAACAGCTCATGTCTTCGTACCTTAGTAGGTAGCTTGACTCTTGATCTCGACAGAAATAGATTGGCCACTTGGATTAAAGAAATTTTCAATGATAAAGAAATGAAAGTTTGTGTGAAGAATGCAATGAAGTTGAATGAATTTTGGCAAACAGCCAGCACAACTTCTCCAGGTCACTATCTTGCAACAACTACTTGTTCAACAAACGCTGAAGCTGGAACAGCTGTCATCTTAATCATACGAGAGCTTTGCTCACTCTCAACTTGGACCATGAGTGGAGCAGATACCACACAGGAGCTTTTAGAAGGATATTTTTCTACACAATCAAGATATCAGCTATTGTCTAAAATCATTAACGAAAACAGCTTGCCGAGAAAAACTGAATTCGCATTGAAAGCGCACAGCTTTGTGCTTAAGAACCTATACAAGAAACGGCTCAAATCACATAACCCACTCTATTCATTTCTTTCATTTGACTTCAACATGACTGATTGCTGTGTTCCATTGTCTCTAAGACAAAGAACCTCTGGAAAACTTGTCGATAATTTAGATACTTTCATTGATGAAGCGTTTTCATGTTCTAATAACATAAATTTGGCTATTGTCATAGGCGACCCATTTTCAGGAAAAACAACTTTCCTGCAAAAAATTGCCTTTGACTGGGCAAATGGCAGCCATTTCAGCAAATATGAGTTGGTTTTCTTTGCTGAACTGCGCTATGCTCCTGACGGAACCTATGATTCGATTTTTCAATTAACTCTTGCAGGAATCCGTGAGCAACTTGACCTTCTCAAGTTCAACATTGATTACAAGCGAGTTTTAATTCTCTTAGATGGATACGATGAGAAAAGAAATGGTCAAGTATGCAGTGAACTTGATACCCTGCTGAACAATGATAAAGCAGTTAGCCATGGGTTTGTTGATCTTTTGATTACAAGCCGTCCATCAACCATTATTAAACGTCAAAGTGGGGCATCTTTCTGGACAATTGAAGGCTTTGTGAGCGAAAATCAGCGCATTGATTACATAAAACGGCACTTTCGAAATTTGCCTGATCCAGATCTAAATGCTAAATGTGAAGCAGTTAATTTGCAACTGAAAAAACACCGTTGTTTGCTTGAAATAGCGAAAACCCCAATGATGTTGACCTTTTTTTGCTTGGTGCATGAAAATATGAAGCAGCAGGTATGTCATTTATTATTACTATTGACTTTAACTGCCTGGCTAACTGTTGGTGAGGGGGGCACGTGTGAAAGCATGTGATATGGCGTATATGAAAAATGGTAAGACCACACAAACTACTTTATTGTCATCACTGATTCATTTAATTGTAGATCACAAAGCCTGCGCTATTTGATGCTGTAATTAAATTAATAATTCAAAGATTTGACAAAAAGCATCCAAAAGAGAACCTCCTCTCTCAACTAGCTGGTGTAGCATCTTCACTGCCACCTGATCACTATGCCCATCAAGCAGAAGAAGAGGTTGAGAATTGGAGAAATTTTTTACAATTACAGAGACTCGGAAAGTTGGCTTTTGAGGCACTCAAACAAAGAAAATTTGTCTTTGGCATCAAGGACTTTGTAATCGGTCCGTCTGTTGTCGACAGACGCGTATTGGAAAAAATTGGATTGCTCGTCAAATCAAGTCAGTATGTTGGAGTTGGCTTAGATGTCAAATATCAGTTCGCACATCGTGCAATCCAAGACTTTTTTGGGGCGCTGCATCTCTTATATTGGCAAGGAGATAGCAACCAATTGGAACCCCAGCCAATATCCATTGCAGAAGAGCTTCTGAAGAAAAATGTTTTCAAGGATGATCTATATGACTTTGTGCGAATGACTCTTGATGTGTTGATGGCAGAAAGAAAACAAACTGCTCTGCATTCTTTCAGCCCTATTTTAGAAGTACTTACAGGTTTTCAGTGCAACACATATGGTGCATCCATCTGCCTTC
The DNA here is from genome assembly GCA_034698105.1 of Plectus exinocaudatus. Taxonomy (NCBI): domain Eukaryota; kingdom Metazoa; phylum Nematoda; class Chromadorea; order Plectida; family Plectidae; genus Plectus; species Plectus exinocaudatus. Next base: position 3,216 of record JAQGAX010000203.1, on the reverse strand, counting down.
AGTCTGACTCAATTGAAGAAATGAAAACAGAACATAAATTTTTTGAAGACATTATGGAAAAATGCAAAATGATACGTAATATTTACATAGATGGAAAGGGAGCGGTCTTAGACTTTGCCTGGGAAATCAAACTGCCTGATGATAATGCCGTAGAGCGGATAAGAGTCCAACTCAATCAACTCAGTTTCATTAGAAACAGTGATCCAATGGTGTCAGTACATTCCTCCAGGCTCGTTGAGTTGGAATTAATATTCGATGAATGTCTTTTTAAACCTGAGAGACTACTTCGGACTGTTGCTATTCATCAAAGAACGTTGAAAGTTCTACGCATTAATCTCAAGCCGGTAATGCTAGAAAAATTTTTAATATTGCCAGCTTGCAAATCAGTGCCATCAAAATGGCCAGGTTCACTGTATTTAACATTTATTGATCCAACAGAAATGCATGTGATTCCTTTGACTGGAGTATCGAACTATCCCTCAAGGAATTCAGCTTTAAACCGAGAAAGTAATGAAAATAGATCAATTTCTCGAATATTAACAATGTTTCTGCACGTTACCGAATTATCTATTGATTCCCCTTTGCGCAATGCAAATATTACTTCGTTAGTGTGGATGGCTAATCCCCCAAGTTTTAGTCCTTCTTTCTTCCCCAACCTCAGCAAGATTAAGCACAGGTTTTATGTTGATACTCTACGTAAAACTGATTTGAAAAACCTACTTCAGAAGATATTTCGTTCTGCGCCAAAAATAAAAGAGGTAACAATGAACATAAGCAGCTCTCATTCTCTTGATAAAAACTTGGATCAAATAAGAACGATCGAAAATTTCTATCAAGATGCTATCGAAACGACTTCTATTGGAAGTAGCATCCATGTTCTGAGAACTACATGGCATTGTGCTGCTAATGCGAAAGAACATTGCAAGTCCGCATCGAGGCAGCCACCCCAAAAAGTTGCTTCTTTTCCCCCTCGTTCTGCAGCGTCACTGAAACCCAACCATAAATTTTGAATACTGATGGAATTGAGCCCAAACGCAGGTCTCTTTTATCTCTGCCTGTTCGAACTGTATCTGTAAAGGGTACTGTTTTACAAATAAACGCTGCGGCGTTTATCACGTTTATTATAGCGAGCAAAATTATGATTTTTCGTTTGTGCGGCACATTGATGTATACAGAAAACGTCTATGAAATGTGCTTTTTCTCAAAAAACTGTAGATCCTCAAATATCATAATTTTTCAAATACTACGACCCTCTCTATTAGAACGACTTCTAAGAAATACATGTAAGTGGGGCAGTGTTGGCAATAGTACAATTACTAAATAATTTTATTAAGTAAAATCATTAGTTCAATACTATTTACTCAACTAAATAAGAGCGGCTCAACTATTACTAAACTAATTACTAAATAAGAACCTCGTTAATAATGATTTTACTTTAATAATAAGTTGAGTAATAAACTACAGTAGAACCAGGATATAAGAAACATTTTGTGAAGCAGATTTCGGTTCAAAACTCGGATATAAGATAAAGCACCCCATAAAAAGGAAAATTTTGTCCAATCTAATGTGGATATACTGCATCAAAAAAAAAGCAAAAAATTACTCAATCAAAAGTTTTTCATGTTTTTTACCAATTGTTTTCTCTTTTGTTGCCTTTTTGCAACGATTTTAAACAGACTCTTTTAACATTTTCACTTTGACTTTGACTTTCTATAAAAAAACTGCATTTTCCTGGCTGTGGCCACGGTTGGGCTATCGTATCGGGGTTGATCAGATCTCTACCGTAGTGCCATGAATTCGTTAGCAGTGTACCGCTTATAATCTGGTCTACGTTTCAAGGTGGTCGGGAGGGCAGGCAAGTGCCCCTAAAATTTATTATCGTATTCTTGTATTACAGAATAAATTTCTCGCAAAAATTTGCGAATTTAGTCAAAATTTTAACCCAAGAAACACCATTAAATGTTGCTTGTTTTTGTCGCTTTTTTACTAAATAAGTTATTTAGTACATAGCACTAAACTAATTACTAACTAAATTATTTCTGAGAAAACTACTAAATTAATTACCAACTAAACAGATGTTCTCAACTGTTGCCAACACTGGTCTCGAGGGATATGGGGATACCCGTAACCAGGGAGAGATCAAACAATGTTTGCATAGTTTCCTCGTAAGCCATGCTAAAGTTTACTTGCTTCAGTTCACTTCATGACAGCGACCTTGAAATCGCTGTGTTAATCGAAATTATTCCAAGCGCATGTTTATTTTTTACGCACCGTAGACAATAAATTTAAATTGTTGCTTGTGATGGGGGTCTTCATGAAAGCAGTGGCTTCCGCTACCCGTTAGAAGACATAAACATTTTTGAACAGCAGTGATTTGCGTCCTAATTTAACATATCAAAATCGTTCGATAACTATATTATATATTTTACAACATAGTGAATTTTTGATAATAACGCAGACCAGATTTACGAGAAATAGCGATCCGATAATGAAAACTGGAAACATTGAATATTGAAACAGATCTTCCATTGCTGAATATTCTTCTAAACCGGAGTACTCGAAGGTCCCAAGTCGTACCGTCTCGTCTCTCCCCTTTCTTCCATCTTCTCAGTAACCGTAATCCGATAGCACATACTCTTCATCGTTTCACTATCAGTTTTCAAGTGCAGTCCTAGATTATCCATAGAGATCGAGTTCACCATTCTCGGAGGTTCGTTCCAAGACTGCGGAAAGTCGACTTTTCCAATTAGTGATCGATTTTTATGTTGACCGCTGGGCATTAATTGACCGCCCATTCGTTCTTGATATTCTCTTCTGCTTCGCGCGCTGTTTGTTGCTTGGAATGGATCGCCATCGTTGCGAGACCGAGTTGAGATCATGATCTGCTCATCCAGAGAACGGTCTTGTGGATTACGGTGAGAAGAGGGAGGCGGGCTGATCGTTCTGAAACATACATTCACTCTCAATAAGGTACATTGAAATCAAAAGCAGACCTGTAGCAGGTGTGCGAGTTCAGGGGGTCTGAACCCGTCAACGGATGGGGATGTCGCCAGTACGGCAGACCTGGGCGTGGGGGGGGGTACGTACCCCCCCCCAGCCCGGGTTGTATCTTTGGTCATCGGATTCTGGGGGGTACAGAAATTTTTACGAAGGTAAGGGGGGAGTACATGGTTATTCCTGACCATCAGAATTTCATCGTTCATCGAAGAAAATATG
>JAQGAX010000202.1:0-20858 GCA_034698105.1 Plectus exinocaudatus | reverse complement strand
TTCATGCTCACGCGTACTTTGGTCAGTCCAACATCCCAAGTTGACACCAAATTGCCCGCCAGGAATCGAAGCTGCTGTAAATCCAATAGGTTCATTTACTCACTACAGTAGAAATCGTTCATAGCGATACCGGTCAATCCTGATTCCTGACCATTATAAACGATTACCGACCGTATTAATATAAACGATGGCGTCACTGTACAAAACATAGATAGTGGGACCCGTTATATTGACCGTTATATGCAATTTTTTGTTATAACCGATACCGTAATAGGACTAAGTAAATGATAAATGACAATAATAACTGAGCATAATACTCACCATATAATTTTTGAAATCAATTACTAAACCAAATACTAACTAGACAATAATTGCCCAACTATTATTTAACTATTGCTCGTCACGAATTAAAAAACAAAGACCGACCTTGACAAAGTTGGCCTGGCTGCCAACGGAGTCCATACCATTGATGCTTAAGGCAATGTCGCGATTGCATGGTCTTGCAGCTGAATTTCATGTATTCAAAAGTGAACATAATAACAACTGCAAGCAAACCATGTGGACAGATGAGTGAAAAGTGACGAGAAAAAGTGCGGGTTGTTCTAAAGTACTGAACTGGTGTTATAATTTGCCGTCATTTTGTTGCAGAATCGAAATTTACTAACGAAATACGCTTATTCGTTCCTAGTACCACCCAAAGTATTTATTTTGTGTACATATCTATAAATGATAGATATTGTGCTTCGCCAATTCAAGCAAGCGTCGCAATAGAAAGTTTGGCTGAAATCTATTGCAACTCAAACCGATTTACTTGAAACTGATGAGTAAGAGAATTGGAAGCCTGATTTCGTAATTGTTGGATTCGACTTGAAGGTGACCAGCATTTGTTTTTGCGTTGAGAAATAAGCAGCCTGAGGTTGGGTGGCACCTCCAGGTCCGCCTAGTCTAAACAGGAAGACAGTTTTTAGCATGCCTGGATTGCTTCATAGAGTACTGTATTTGAACCAGACATGAGCACGGGGGTATGGGGGGAATAGTGGCAGACTGGGACGTAAACCCCCAGAATACCCGCCATATCCCCTTACGACCAAACCCGTGCAAACGTCTGATTGAACCACCATGCTGAAAAGCCTGAGGCTATGCCTAGCCTAAAAACAAGAAAGCAGTTTCTTTACTTGGCAATAATGCTGACGTTAGGACCGGCTGCTACTGGTCCATCGTATATGGTGATGTAATCGCAGCACAATTCCAGATCAAAGTGAGTGAACATTATTTTGATTACGGAACCTTGATCCGCATTGATGTAGTAGTAACAACTTTCATCGTTGTTGTAGTTCTGCGGCCAGAAAGGACTGGATATCTGGCCTTTAGTCCAGAAATCGTTGTCATATGGGCAGCCGTTGTAGAAACCGCCTCGTTTACTGTCTTTTTCTTCAATTTCATTAGAAACGTCGACTTTTGGACTGGATAACCTCCGTTTAGTGGAATCGCTGAGAACAAGATGAATTATAACGAGAGAAACGAATAGAAGACACAGCGCAGCACGCATTGTGATGGGCACCGTTGTTTCGCAACAAACAGGTGGTCGTATAAATGACGAGTTAAAAGAGACCAAGTGACGTATAAAGTAGATATTTCGCGACAGCTGGCATCTTTCTCAAGCATTCTGCATGCATTTGTGTGAGGTAGTAGGGCGGTGTGTTAGATCACGTGATCATAAACCAGTGATCGCAAGCAAACAATTTGCGGTGAACACGTGTGCACAATTGCATGCATAATAATATTATAGGCCCTTAATGGGGTTTGATTAAGGTCCATGGGGGGAGAGGTAGTCGGGGCAAGTTGCACAGCGACGGCATCCAATCATTACTAGCGACCCATTATAGGAATTTAGACGAAACTATATGATCGCTAGTTGAGAAAGTGCTTCGACAATGGGTCGTTAGCAGTGTTGGGCGCGGCTCCGACTTGGCTCCGGGGTCCAGCGGCAAGAAAAGGCCCTTAGAGTGCACCAGAATAGCTCAAATTTTGCATTCACAAAGGATCGGCACCAGCAAGGTAATTGAATCTCTTTGTAACCAAACAGCTGAACCGATGGCTCCGCTACGCCTCTGGAGCAAAAATCGGAGCCAATTCTGGAGCCATGTTATGCTATATTATTTTTATCAGTAGTAATCCTTACGTTTATTTGGGTTTCAACAGTGATATTCGTTCTCGCTGCTTACGAATGTTTGGCAAATCCAGTACCACAATTGTAACATCTATTTCGCAATTTACCCGACATAAATGAATAAAAACCTACAGTACGCTAATTCTAGCACAATACGCTAACGCACAATTCTTCACAGGAAAACGAAACCGTTCTATATCGTATAAAAATACAACATCATTAGGTCGACATTCATGCCACTCCCGTGCCACGTCAAAGTTTTATTTTGCGCCATAGATGAACCAGCAAAGAGCAGTTTCGGAGTTACTGCACCCAATCTGTAGCAGATGTCTACTTTCATCTTGGGGATTTGGGAAATTCACAAAAAACGCCAAAAACATGTTACTGTGGCACTCGTTACTAATTTTCGTCACTTCGCAACTACGTCGATACGTCACTGCGAAAAGGATTTTTTCCTGTCGGGGCAGGGTACGAACCTCCTAGGGGGTCTGGCCTTGACTAGGGGGCGAAACACCCTGGAACCCATTTTTACAGGTGTTATTGTAGCCTCTTATTCCCCCACAGCTATAAAATATTCAACAACCCCTTATTTTTCGAAAAGCCGTAGAACTGCAACCCTACCATTCGCAAGAAAACCAAAGAATGATTTGGGAGACAAGCAAATTCGCCAAAGACATAACAAAGCAAAATCTGATATATTACCTGCAAGAAGACGCCATTTCAAACACAATGAATGTCACGTTCTCAAAAATTTCATTTGTACTAAATGGAGCGGTTGGAAGCAACCGTTGACCAACGCCTTGCGGCATTGCGAATGACAAATATGTTTGCAGCTGTCGTCATATTCGTCTGCGCATTACAGAAGATTAAACTCTTCATGCTCCGGCGAATCTCCTTCTGTCTCCAGTAAATTATCAAGACATGCGCGATGTACTGTAACGGCATAAACATATAGATATATAACAGATATGTGTAAACAAAATAACTTTTCATAATACGCTCGATAATCAGAGGGATACAGTAAAAGAGAAGCATACAAGCAGTGATTAAGGCGAGGGTTTGCGTAAGACGACGATTACGAATGGACTGTTGAAAACACGCTGAATTTGGTAACGGTGTGGTGGGCGAAACCTTCGGCTTATGAGCAATTATCACAAAAGAATACAGTACCACGGTGGAGAGTCCCATTGCAAACATTACAATCGGCAAAATCTCGCCGTATATTTTGGAAAATGAGAGACAATCGTTGGTATCAGTCGCTCCTGATAATGTCTTGAAGTACGTTTCGGTACCAACGAGTATCATGGTAATTATTGGCAATAAATAAGCTAATATTAGCACAATGATATGAGTACGGTATTTAATTGTGGCGTACATTTGAATCGAAGCTACCGCAATCAATCTTTCCGCACTAATTGAGCACATAATCAGCATTGACACTTGATAAGCATATGCTAAGATCCATTGGCGGGGCTTAATAAAACATTGCCAGGGTGTAATTAATAAAGATGAGTCATTGCCGAGGTAGAAATTGAAGAATTCATCTCTACCGTACTCAGCGCATCCGACTCCATACAGCGCATCCGATATAGCTAAGCCGACAATAAACACGAGCTCTTTACGTCGACGAAGTGGCTTGCTGAGAAGAATTGAGACCGCGAGAACGCTATTTAAGGTAATGATTATCATGCCTTCGCTTATGTAGACAAAGACTGAAGAGAGAAGACTGGACATTTTATGTTTAATCAGCCAATTGAAAGTGAAAATGAAAGTGAAAAAGTGAAAGTGAAAAAATTTCGTTATTACAGCAAATGTAAATTTAGAAAATATTAGTCGATTTCGAGCTTCTTTTAATGATAAGTAACACACCGCCAACCGCTGAATTACGTATCCGGCCAGGCAATCAATATGTATCCCGTGGCAATCACTGATAAACATAAAATCAAGTAGGACCGAGAAATGTAAAGGCAATTTTTACATAAAACGAATCTTCAGTGAATACAATATTATCCAACTTAGATGGCTTTAAAGAAACGAATTTTATGAGTCATGAAGGAAGTCATTGCGTTTAACAAGCAGAATTTCGCATATAATTACAGTCAAGCTATATTCTATAGACCTCAAGAGACATAATTGCTTAGAGGAATATGCACTGTTCAAGCGTTCAATCAATAAATTGGAACTCTGATCAAATATAGCGCGCCCACATGCGTTGTTCAAATTGCGCACTTCTTTATCATGCTAAGCAATAATTAACTTATAACCGTCAAAGACACAGTCTGGCTCAACAGAACCGCCTACCCAGGGGTGGACACCTTCGGCAAGTTCCCAAATCATATTTAAATAAACGAATTGCGAGCAAAGTTAAATTCACGGCGGAAAGTGCAGATCACTATGGGAACGACTGCGTTTGAATTTGAAAATTTTTCCTTTGTTAAAAGCAAACTAACGACCAGTTTTCTTGTCTCGTCCTCTCACAATTACACAGGACTCAGTTAAACTTCGACGATCATTAAAAACTGCTTCGGCTGCTAAAAGTAGTGCAGTGAAACTCTGATATAAGAGAACGCAGGGGAAATCGAAATATGTCTCTTATATGGGGGTTTCTCTTACATCCAGATTATTGCATCGGGGTTTGACAGTACATCATTTTATAAACGGTCCAAAAGGAATGGTGAAATGGAGGCATGCCCTTGTCATGCCCTCTTCAAAGTATGGGGGTTCATCTAGCCTAAACACTAGGGGCCTATTTCAGAAACCTGGAGACCAAACCAAAAGGCCTTGGAGCATGTTGGTAAAGTTTGACAACCTTCGCTAACGCAGGTTCATGATTTTTAAGACGCACAAGTAAAGCGACGCGGCGCAAGGCGCGTTAGCGCCGCGAGTTTGCTAGTTTCATATAATTTTCATCTTTCGCACGAGGTCAGACATTGTCAATTCAACAAGCATATGCAATGTAACTCAAGCATGAAAAATAAAGGTATCATTCCCATTTGAATTCAGAGAATTTCCGGTCTTCTTTCGAAGTTACTGAATTCTTCTTGTTCTGCTCAGTTATGCCAGCGATTAGCTCTTCAGCCAGCATACTTGGTGCAATCATTATGTTGCCAACCACTGGACACTTATTCGGCTTTGGAATAGGCTCTGAAATTGAAAAAATCAACAATACTTCACATTGGTGTAACTAAAATTTACTAAAATGACGTGAAATTCTCAGTTAGATACTTTGAACTTTTCATTTATCGCGTACCTTGATGCGTCTGAAAGCGAGTGGATCTCTCAGGCATCGGACTGTGTTCTTTCGCGGAAGCCATTTGTAGAATCTTTTGCAGCATGCTGTGAAAACTGAGCGATCAGGTTAGTTCGAATTGAAGACTGGAATGAATTTATATGCGTTTATATAGAATGTTGCAGAAGCATTGACGAAGCAGGTAAACAATCAACAGGGGTCGAAAAATTTGGAAGAATTGACGACTGCATAGGGCTGTCTCGTGACAAAGAAACATGTTTCGCTCTTCGTGCCGGACGTGCCGGACGAGATGTATCAGCAAATTATTTGACGACACCAATTTCACCGGTTCTATTTTAGGAAGAAAATTTTACAAAAATAGGATGTATTACTTACTGCAAAACAAGTTGTTTAAATTGTTTACTGCACTGAGAATTAAGACAATCTCTCAGTACAGGTGTAACCAGAAGTGCGTACCGATCGAGGTCTGTGAAGGGATGCATACCTCATGCCATCGAAGTTCAAAACTTGGTAGCCCACCTTTGATTTGATCAAAGGTTACACGAAACCAGAGATGGAAACTAGGTCGACTTGTTTATTTTTGGGATAACCGGAACAGAATCCCCGCCCGCAGGCCCCTATTGAAGGTACGTATCAGGGGCGAAGCTAGGGGGGTGCTGGGGGGGGGGCTCAGCCCCCCCGGTTTTTTTGCCATTTTCCTCAGTTTTTCGACTTTCAATATGGCTAGCCCCCCTGGTTCCCTGAGTTGGCCCCCCCCCAGTCTTCGAGGTGGCCCCTCCGGTGTACCGGTTCTAGCTTCGCGCCTGGTACGTATAGTTGCAACTCATTCTGAGTACAAAACCCCAACACTAGCCCGAAGAACAATTTCATTTTCACACTGCGTCATAGAGTTTGCATTCTTCTATTGCATTCAGTTATTGTGCTCGTGATGCACTCACACTGTGCACTGGCGATTCAAAATTAAAACCGGCAATGTCTAACTCGTCAACAACTCTTAAACTACACATTCCTGATCATTTTTAAACACGTTTACTTCAGTCGATTTGGTTACACTGAACTGTCAGCAGCACACAATCAGGATCCCATCATTGATGTTTTGATCTCATTAGAGTCAGTCGCGTCAAAATAGCTGGAGGGTGTATGAGATGGGGTCTGGGGTACATACAGCTCAGACACCTCGAGATAACAATGCATTACTAAAGATGTATGGATCTCAGAGGATCTTGGGACCTGCCTCGTAAGTCGGGCCTTATGACATCTACTTTACAATGAAAAGATCCTGCGTCAAAATGTTCTTCATTTTTGCATTTATTTGAAGATAAAAGCGCAACATGGATGTACTTTGATATATCATAACAGTCAAAAATTTGAGTTATTCAGGAGATTTTGAATGCCTAAAAAAGCTTTAAAAGTTATATTAATACCATTTCAGTTAATAAAAATTATTGAACAACAACTTATTCGTGTAAAATGCTATTATATTCCATTTCATATCTTTAAAGACGGGCTTTAATATCACCAAAGAGTGTTCGGCATCGAAATCGTTGTGCTGCGCCGACGCTGTCAGTAACCAATATCTGGTATTTACTGAATTCCTACACGATATAGAAGCTCATAGTTAGGATCAGTGATCCATTTGCCCGCTGCTGCCGCATTCTGCGGTGTGATAGCGTAAAGGTTGCGATCTTTTGTTCCAGAATTGTTGGCAAAGCTGAGACAGAACTCGCTCGCTGAGCACATTGTGCCACATTGTCGCTTGTCCGGTTTAGCTGTCTGCTGAACCAGAAAGGCTATTCCGTTGTAGTAGCCATTAATATTGCGTAAAGTAAACACTCGTGCTGGTGCTTCTGCAATTGAGCAATTTAAGACGGTACTGGCACAAGGAATAGCTGGCGATTTTCAAACAAACAAAGAAAACACGCATTATAGCTTTAATTCCAGTCATTTGACCATAATCTCTCTTTTAGCAGATGTAGAAAGGTGAGGGGTTTAGCAAAAATTTGCGAAATCAGGCAAAGAAATGGTGGAAATTCCGAAATTTGAAAAATGCTGTCAAATTATACAATTTTTTTATAATTTAGATCATTTTCAAGAGATTTTTCATGCCTGGTTTTTGGAATTTTCAATGTTTACCCCTCAGAGGCCCCGTTTGCCCAGTTCTAAAATTTGTCCTCTCCCTAGTCGCCTGACTATGCGCCTGCTGTCCACCGCTCACACGAATAACTTGAACTGATTCGCATACTATTAATATATTGGCAGATTACGGCACTGGTGTAGGCGTTCGTGGCAGTCACATCGGTGAGCCCCCCACTATTCTTGTTTAAGTATGCAAAGTTCTCTGTTCCATTTTCGTGAGTGGAACCTCCGTCGCTCGGCTCTCCAGGGTACCATATCACCTGTGTCATGTCATAAAAATGTGTATCGTAAGTGTTACTGCGTAAAAGAATCTGAAGGAAAAAAGTTCATTTGAAATTTGCGTATCAACTGCGTTCTACCTACCTTCCACCTCCATTGGCTCGACTTGTTGTAGGCGTTGGAATCTTGTTGCAAACCGATCCAGGCCTTGCTAAACGTGCCTCTCTGTAAATGAATAGCACTGTTTAGTTGTAAGAGTGCGCACGAAATTTGGGTGAGTGCAGCGATTGGCGTGGGGGCTTGACGGTATTCATCAGGGTCAGAAGATGGAGCGTGATGCCTTGAGACCTTTTCCAGGTCTGCGTGGGTTACATCTAATGTATGTCCCCACGCTCAGACCCATAGGCCAGCCAGTTGATCTATTGCTTCTGTCGGTGTAACCATACGAACTTTTGATTACATTCATAATTAACGACACGGCTGCGAATATTTCCTTGGTCACGAGCGCAGCTAAGTGTCCGTTTGGTTGGCACATCGCTTCGGCGTCCGATGGCGTCAGATAACTCGTTCCTTCAGCCAGTAAAAACACCAGTCGTAGAGAACGGAGGTCGCTGTTGAATTCGCCATGCAGCTTTGAAACGAATGTTCTTCTAAAAAGTACTCAACAAAGATATGTCGTGCCGCTTCCGACGCACTTTGAAATCATTTCATAAATAACGTCGCGTTCCGGGAAGGGGAGTATCTGAGGAGGTCTATGACGTCATAGCTATGCTTAACCATAGGAGGGGATTGTCGTGGTCGGCTGTAGAGCAACGAAAGCGTGACAGGGTATCGTAAAAAGGCCAAAAACAGCGCGACGTAATTTATGGACAGCTCTTTGATGTTTTCACTACGACACATAATAAAGAATTTTAAAAAGAAGGCTAAGCAAAGATATTGGATTTGCGACAAAATTTCATTATCAGGTCTTGCCTTCCCACGGTAAAAGCAAGCATGACCAAACGATATTATATAGCACGAAAAAATAGAATTGCACTGCATATAACAATACTTTCTTTGAAAAAAGTGACGTCATAAAAGCCCGCCGGCGATCTATGGCCATGGCCAAGTCTGCGTTAAGACAGATGGAGCTACTGATTGGCACAAAAATCTGCTCAAAAACAGTAAATTCATGGGTCAATGATACCAAAGAAATGAAAATCACAAAATTAAATGGAGCACGTCTATGCCAGAGTGAACTAACCAATTTGACTTACAAAACCCCATAGCAATTCTCTGCTGAAGACATACCATATTTACATAGAGCATAAAGCGTGTCGTCTTGCGCGGTGATTGGCGTTGGGTCATAAAACGGCAGAAAATCGGCCGACGTCACATTTTGCATCGGATACGTGAATAGAGTGAGATTGGCGTGTCCTTGAACAAATCCGTTGCCATCAACGAAAGACCAGACGCCATTGACATTTTCGATGCCAACTTTATATTTCTGCCAACCTTGCACTGGAGCCTACAATGTAACCAGGCTGAGCCATATGAGAGACCAATGAGATCGTGACAAAATGAGGCGCTAAGGGGACGCTTTGATTGCAAAATGGAGATGTCACGCCGAAAGGATGTCCGAGTTAGTCCCGGACGCCTGAAACCCATTTCATGGGCCAGCAACGTAACGATGGGATTGGGAATATCCCGGGAAAAATTTCATCCATATCCCCAGCCTCCGAAAGCTGTTCATGTTTACCTCAGGTAAATTACAGGTTTCAACAATAATTTTAATTTTTCAACAACAACGCAAATTTTTCGTGTGATCGTTGGAGAATTAATCTGACGTCCCTCAATAAAATGATTCCTTGGCCCTGAAGCCACCCTTAGTTATCATCCTAACCCCTTTGTTCGACTGTTTCCTTGACCAAGCCTAGCTCGGTGAAATAAATGCGACAACTGTCGAAGGATTCCTGTCGCAGGGACCCGAGTACTTCAATTCCACCATGAGTAAAAAGTCACATACTTCCTCCATTTGCAGTGCAAAAATAGCTAAACATTCGCCTCCGATGGTTATGAGAGCACAAACTATCGCCAACAGTGGAAAAGACTTATTATTAAGCTGTTATTAAGTTATTAAGTTATTAAGTTAAGTAAGAAAAGTTATTAAGCTGACCCTGACAGTATTACATCTTTAATAAAAGAGGTCTATTTCAGTTTAATTACCGCAATTAAGCCAGAGTTAAACAAAGCTTTTTCTTGTTCGAGTGAACGAATGAATGCCAAGTGTCCATAACAATTTTTGATTTTTGTGCACACTGTTTTTGCAGTGCTGTAATTATATGAGAGTAGATCGATGAAGAAGCAGTTGGAATCGACAATTTGCCCTCCTTGAGCAGTGCAGTCGGCGAGAAAAGCTGAAGAAATAATTAAATTTTGAAATCATTTTGTTGCTTACTTGACTGAGCCGTTAAAAGAAATAATATTAATGCCAGTGTTGCCGTCATGATTTCCTCGTGAATCATTCTCAACGCAAATCGAGGTTCAAGTCGACAGCAAAGAGAATTTCAAGTATGGGCAGATTCCTACAAATTGTGGACTTGGGTTAGGTAAAACGGCTGATGGACCGATGCTCAATGATCAGAGTTTTTACCGATGGTATCAGAACAAGGGTGGCATACAATTGTGTCAGCTGACGATGATTTTCGGACACATTTGAGATCAAGAGTGCTTACATTTGAGCTAATAAGCCTTTGTTTATAAATACTCTCCATGAAAATGTCATAAAAATTATGTCTGCTGCTTCATGATTGAATCGCCATGCAGTTAATTGAAACGAAACGTCCCTCATGCATATGATCAGCGATCTACCGGGAAATGGAATGGAGCTTTCTGATCAAGAACACAGTAGTCATCTGCATATGCAATTTGTTAACATGATTCTGCTTCAGCATTGGCTGGTAAAAATGAGACACAAGAAATATTCTGGCTGAAAACGTGGGAAAATTTGAAAATTGCAGCGATCATGGTTGGGCGCCTACGGTACTGATGCACAAGCCAATGTTAGTGTCCATTACGGTTAGACCTGTGTTGCAAGCTGCCTTTGATGTGTCGGCTGCAAGTTTTGGAAGAAACAAGCAAAATGTGACTCAGAAGGTCCCGTCTGGCGGCTGAGAGGTTGCTACCTCCTCCCAGTCTAGGTTGGGACAGCGCAAACCACACATGGGCACGGTTTTGGGTTTGACAGTAATGGCCAACCGTCTGTCTGGTGGTTATATAACCCCCATAACCCACCCAAGCCCAATTCTGGCGCAAACCTCATCATATATTTGATAATATTTATTTATACGATTTGATAATACGATAATATTTGAAAAATGGGTTGAGGGTTATGAGAAAAATTTCAATGAGAAGGGGAGTACAGTGTTTTCGGAAGCCAAAAATTTCCGTGCTTTGTTAAAAAAAGTAGCAAAAGTATGACGGAGCGGAAAAGTATTTTTGCCACACTAGATAAGGTACCCAAGTCCCTTGGTCATCCTGTTGGAGAATATATAATCCCCAAGCCCAAACTCGTGCCCATGTCTGGTGCAGTAGCACCCCTGCCTGTCTCTGGGTATCCCACAGAGTTTGTCCTTCTCTATGCCTATAAAATAACCTGCGATCAGTTAGAGATCGGTGCAGAAGCCCCGCTTGTTTAGACCTTAGCTGTATCTGTTTGGCCTGCAACATGAACGACTCAAAGTAAAGCCGAGCATTAATGTTCTTTGCAGCGTGCACGTACGCACGGCGTAAACATCGCTCGGCAAGTGAATCGCTCTGGGTGCGGCCGGAAGCTTCCAGAACGATTCTTGGCGCAGAATTGATGAAAACACAGCATCGATTCGCCGTGTTCGGCTGCGCCTGACGGACGCAAAAGACTTCGTCGCGGCCTGTTTACCACATATGCCCCGCCGTCTCGCAACAGGAGCTAAAAATAGAACGCGTCCGTGCAAAAATGTTTATAAGCTGGACGTCCGCGTTGGCGATCGGAGTGTTAAAAGAGAGAAGCGACAAGCAGTCAACGTGCTGTTTTCTGAATCCAACTTGATTTGATACGAAATTCTGAAACTTTGACAATGCCACAGAAGAGTAAGTTCGTTGTGGATCGCAACGTTAATTATTTATTGCGCGACAATGAATTATTCAGCAAGATTGTGGCGATGTGACCTGTGTCGCTGAAGTTTGCGTTATAAATGACTAGTATGTATCGGTATTTGTATCACTATTGCTAAAGTAAGGCTACTTCTAGATTTTGCAGGCTAAGATAGAGTCCCACCTCGTAGAATATTTGCTACATTTGCATTATTCGTTTGCGTTGTTTGTAACCTATTATGGTAGTGACGTATAAAAACATAGCGCAGCGTTTTGCAGAAGATACAGCAAAAGCGGGAGCAGGTGATAAAGGGGCGGCAAAGCCAGCGACGATAGAATCTGACGCGAAAAAGCCAGAGATGTCGAAGACCAAGGCGAATGAAACGGGCAAGAAAGAGGAAGGAAAGAAAAAGGAAAAGAAGTAATCAGACGCCAGACTGTGCACTGAAGCTACTCTCTTCACTGCTTTTTCTTTATAAGAGGACGCGCTTGTCTAAAAGTTTTACCGCCATCTTATTAAATATAATTGTTTGTTCGCATTTAGCCTTGTTTGCTCTTTTGTTGAAATAACGCAATCATTTATACTTACGATACATCACGAAAAGTGACTGAAGGTCATTGTTAACTCCAGCTGATTTGCTTGCGTGTAGTTTTTCTTATTTTTAAGTGCGTTCCCTTCGATGAGTTAGTACATTCTTCTTTTTTTGCGCCGCAGGACAATCATCTCTTCCATTCCTACTTTTGACTTTCGACTGTCCCTTCAAACTTTACGAGATTTAAACCGCTTGTGCTCTAATGTGCGATACCCATTTGAAATGACTCTTGGTTACTCATTCTGTCTTCGAAAGCCATTCATTATTCGCGCGTTTTTTGGCATCTCAGCCCGCGGGAATATCTCGTTCAACACCGGTTTGTATTCTGCCGCGGGCTGAAAAACTCAGTTTTTGTTGTTTAATTGTACACGAAGCGTTTTAGCGCACCATTACCATGATAATATTTTGAACTTTGCCGCATATATTAGCATAACCAATTTCGTTGTGGACTATCAAGCAGAAACATAAAACGTAGCAAGACCTAACACGTATTACAGTGAAACAAGCACAAATAAAATTCTCAATACTAAGTTCTGGACTGTCAATCAGAAGATAGCAGGTGAACGAAAAGAAAAATAGAGGTATTTTGAGAAAATTTTGAAATTTGTCCAAGTTATTATTAGGTTTTGGAGTAAAAGTAAACCCCCTGACCTGGGTTCGCACCCCCAGCCTCTCCAAAATGCCCACTTCTGGTCTGGAGTATTTTAAAAATGCCCACCCCTGGGCCAAATTCGTAATTCTACTGCTAGTTGAGAAATTGAGTTCAGTTTCCATTATGACAATGTGGAACTGAGACTTCAGTTATCAATTCTCAGTTCTCAATAGCTTTATGAAATACGCCTTTAGCGGTCCCATGAAACTGAGTTAAAGTGAGAAGTATGGGAAGACCCCAGAAACTTTCTAAATGGTTATGCAATAATCACTCCAGTTTCCTACAGCTTAATTTAGTTTCCTTTTCATATTTGCATTAGCAAGTTTGTTCGCTAATGACGTAAATGCAGTACCTACTGAAGTCGAATGCAAGTAGCGCTGCCATATTCATACGCAAGAAGAAATAACATCCTAACAACGAGCGCTCTTCCGCGCTATCCTCACTAAATTGCTAAATTGGCCTCTCAACCCCTGGGACTGCGCGGAAGAGTGCTCGTTGCTTCGAAGTTATTTCCTCTCGCGTACTAATGCAGTAGCGCTAATTGCGAGTATTTTCGCCAGATTTCTTCAATCGTTACTGACCATAAATCAGCACATTCATCAATGATTTGTTCCTAAACGTTTTTCGCAGAGCGATCCTCTCGTCACGTTCTCTTCAAATGCAATCAGACTATGTCAAACGGAGTTTTCATCCAAGGACACAAAGAAAGACGCTGCGTCAAAATAAAAACTAGAACCTGCACTTGACCAAGATCAAACACTGCGGGCGTTTTATAGAGACGGAAAAATTAATGGCGAAGTAACCAGTTTTCGCATTTCCGCATGCGACCACCGAGGCCGCGGATGATAAAGAAGATAAAGGATATTGGAACAGACCATGAAATTGGCAATCGGCGAGTTTTGTAAGTTTTATGAAACAAAGAAGGCGCGCTGGAGTCGAAAAAAGTGTTACGCCCCGATTGAACAAAATTACTCGGCGACGAAAACCTCCGGCGAACGGCTGGGATAAAACTGGTGCGGATTCGATAGGAACTCAGTCTCGTACGGCCTCGCGGATCAATCAAAGGGATATCCAGTCCATCGCCGAACGAAAAGGTGACTGTTTGTTCCCGATTTCTTTTTTGTTCGAAACCTTGGCATTTACGTAGAGAAATGTCCGTTGGCAAACTTGATTGTATCGCGAAGGATGGACGTAGGTCGATATCCTTGGAGTTTCGTCGTATTTCGATGATATGATAGAGTACATAGAACATTTTTAGGGAGGTGGCTCATTTAGTTTCAACTCCAATTGAGGGGTACTCACCCCCAATCCCCCACGCCTACCGTGCGTATTGTTGAACCCGGATACACTGTCATATACTATAATATACTGTAATACTGTAATACTGTAATACTGTAATATACTGTAATACACTGTCATATACTGTAATACTGTAACTAGTGCTCGGATATACCGCAAGGGCAGGCTGAGGAAATCTCAAAAAGATTCCTATGTGGGGCTAATACTATGCCCAGGGTCTATTATGTGATAAAGCGCAGTAAGGAAATCGAACATGCGGCTATGCGATGCTCTTCCGACCGGGTCCGACAGTGTTCCATAATTTTAATTTAAATTTGAGCATTAAAGAAATTTAAACGGAAATTCGTTGATGTGTCTTAGCTAAGGACACCACCTGTCCACCCGCGGTTCGTTCCCTTGAGACTTATTAGATGGCCACTAGTGTAACTATTGTCTCACTGAATTTTCGTTCTAATTTAGTATTTTGAAGATTCTAATTGCTGTGATAATTCAGATGGGTGCCGCGCATATGGCCGCGTACGCCGCGTGCGCGCTTTCCCTCGGCTCGGTATTCCTGTCGTCGTGGTTCATGGTGGCGCTGGTGGGCAAGATGAACACGATCGAGGAGGACTTGGTCAGCGACATGACCACCTTCAAGTCGCTCGAGCAGGACATATGGCGTCAGTTCACCGTCGGCACGCCTCGCACTGTCTTCGTCCCGCGAAGGGAGAAGCGTCAAGCACCCGGACAGTGCGCTTGGTAAGGGGGTGTTTTTCTGGGATCGATCTTCTCTTTCTGTTCGTTCTTCTTCTATGTCTGCTACATGTTCCATTCATTTACAGCAACTCGCAGAACAAATGCCCGCCCGGCCCAGCTGGAGCTGCTGGTGAGCCTGGTGTTGACGGCACTCCCGGCCTCGCCGGACCAGTAGGCGCAGCCGGTCTTCCCGGCAACTTCCCGCCAGTCACTACCTCACCGGACGGCAAATGCCGCGCATGCCCCGGTGGACCACCTGGACCACCCGGAACACCTGGTCCACAAGGCCCGCAGGGACCCAACGGAGAACTCGGCCCCGGTGGAAACAACGGTAAGCAATATTTCGTTTATTATGGGCATTTTGTCGCCTCTGCAAAATTCGTTTTCTTGCTCCCAGGCCTGCATTTCATTTGCTTTGGTGCATTGTGGAAGAAAGTATTCAAAACAAAATTTGTCAAGTAGTTTTCTCATTTCTGTAAAATATCATTGAAGCATTGATAGACTTTAATAAGAAAGTATCTGAAAATTATATGCTTTCTATAATGACATGCGTTACAGGCCAGGATGGAGCTCCCGGACAGCCCGGACAACCCGGTCACCCAGGCGATGCTGGCGAGGCTGGCAAGCCAGGCGATGGTGGACCACCTGGAACCCCGGGAGCGGACGGCGGCAAGGGCGAACCCGGACCACCCGGACCGAGCGGACTGCTTGGACCCAAGGGCAACAATGGCCCGCCCGGCAACAATGGAAATCCTGGTGGCCAAGGACGCCCAGGAGCAGCCGGTCCAGCTGGAGATGGCGGTCCAGCAGGCCAAGCAGGACCACCTGGACCGCCCGGACCTAACGTGAGTAATGGTTTGTTCAGGGGTCCAGGGGAAGCGAAGATGGGTCCAGGTTCAGGGTCATCAACACAAAATTTCTGGGGTCGCTAATACGTTACTGCTAGTCAGCGAGAATACTTGGGCTTAAAGAACGTATAGCACAAAGCAAAATATTTTCGCAGCGCCCATTCCTTGCATTGTTCGAGGAGGTGGCTAAGCCTTCGGCTCCTGGATGCGTGGAAGTGTAAATGGGCCGCCTCTTCCCTGTAGGCACTAGACTAGAAACTAATGATCAGGTTTGTGTTTGCTCTCGACTGGGGTTATAACTAAATTGACCAGGGCACGATTTACACTGGCAGTACCGAAACTTTAGTGAGAGCAAAACAAGTAAGTTCAGGCTCAGATAAACCTTAATCCAAATGGGGTGGGGATGCACCTTCCATCCTCCCGTCTCAGGTCCTTCTTAGCCTCGCCCCAGCTCTCAGTATCATTTGGACCAGAACCGTTTGAATGCTCCATTCCCTCGAATACCGTAACCACACCCTTCCATTTCAGGGTCCACCTGGAGAGGACGCTTCTTACTGTCCTTGCCCGAAGCGAGCCGAAGCGGCCGCAAGGGCAGCATCGAAGACTGCCGCTAAGACGGTTGCTGCGAAGACGGCGGCCAAGACCGTCGCAACTGCGGCGGCTGCTGCTGCAGCGAAGACGAAGGCTTCGGCGTAAACATCCCCAAAAAAGCAAAACGTCAAGTGACTCAGTTCGTTGCCCTCACCATTTTTGTTTACAACTCCACCAAAAGGATAGCATGTTGCAGATATATGACATCCAAAATATGTACTTTGTACTTTATGTGCTCAGTGCATATCTTTTTCAAAACAACAAATAAAAATTTTGTACATTGCGCTGTTGACTGCAACATAAAGACAACATCGTCAAGGGCGCAGCTAGAATTCAAAACTGAGGAGAGCATGAATTATACAGAGGAGGCACCGAATTGCAGAGGAGGGCATACCGACTAATTTAAATTTGGACCCTCCTTACTCTACTATTGGAAAAGTCGATGAGTTAAGTTAGTAATAGTGAAGTAAAATCATCCAAAAAATTAATCAATTGAGTAATAGTCAAGTTAATACTTTTCAAGTTAACGAAGTATTGCAATATTAGCAATTTGAGTAAATAATTTAATGTAAGTAAGTAATGTCAGTAATGCATATAATAATCTTTTTCGCTGCTATATAAGTGACATTTAAGCAATCAACATGTAAAATAAAAGTACTGAGTGAGCTATTTTAGTAAAATTATTTTGCAACACAGCTTCTCTATGGTGAGAATCAAATTTTGTGGGGGCACATTTACAATAGGAAGGGTGCCCCTCCGAAGGCCTCTCAAGCTACGTCCTTGACTATCATCATTCCAATATGTATGCATTGCGAGCACTATAGCATTCTCAAAGAAAAACCTCGCTTTGCATAATCGTCGCACTCGCTCAATAAAATTTTGCATTCTCACCTTCCCAGTCTACTGCGCACTGCGACAACGCAAAGTGTGCATTGTCACTACGAGCTGGAGAATGACGATGTTGTTTGCATTGGCGCGCCGCGTGTGCCAGATACTGGATACGACTGAACGATATTGAATCTGCAGCAAACATCAGAAACATTGCAATGCCACAAGCTCTATAAATACCAGTTCAATTCTCTCTACCTTGATGCCAGACAAGCAGTGCTAACTGTTGAGCAGCTAAAGTCTTCTTCACCAATCTTTCTACCTCCTTCACCTGATTCAGTTTCGCTCTCAATTCAAAAATGCCGCAGTACAAGTTGACCTACTTCAACGCGATGGGCAGGGCGGAACCGATGCGACTAATGTTCGCTTACGCCGGAGTTCCCTTCGAAGATTACCGCTTTGAAGGCAGCCAATGGCCCGCGCTGAAGCCAAGTAAGTAAATTTTTTAACGCGGTAACTCGTAAATTCGACAGCATTATTCCTTCAAATCAAATGTGGATTGTTGCCAAAATGTAAACCAACTTAAATTAGGTGCAATGTGTATATGATTCTACTGCTATTTTATCTTTCCATCCATTATATTGGACGTCTTGATTCCCATTGCATTCCACCAAAATCAATGGATATCTATATAAACCATAAGTAACTGTTCGATATGACGGTATCTGAAATACTAATTTTGCAGCAACTCCGAACGGCCAGGTTCCAATTCTTCTAGTTGATGGCAAAGAAGTTCTCACGCAGTCGATGGCAATCAGCCACTACCTCTCACGAAAATTTGGTGAGTCAAAAAAATAAATCTAAAACGGACATGCAGTCATACAAAAAATCACTTCTAATATACAACCTGTTGAGTGACAAATTGACTGTAGTTATGATTACAATGAGTGACTGATAGCTCATTAGAAATAAGGTTGTTATAATGACGGTGATTTCAGCGCCAAAGTATGTCTTGAAAATTTATGAATGTTTTGTTATGGAAGTAACTTATAGTTGACATGTATGCAAACATAGCCAAACTAATCTCTGATTTTCAAAAGTTAGCTTTGAGAGAAATTTCTTATTAACAGTAATGTCTTATCAGAACAGTGAATAGTAGTATATTTATACAATCGTATTCAAATTCAGGCTTGGATGGAAAGGATGATTGGGAATCGGCGAAGATTCGCGAAGCGATGGAGACGATGGCCGATGTGAAACAGAAACTACGCGTCACAGAACAGGACCCAGAGAAAAAGGTGCGGATAGAAATGTAGCGAGCTCGCCTGGGATCTTAACTTGTTTTGGGAAGAAGGATTATGTATCTGTCCGTCTCCCATAACGTCTCCACTGCCTTATGAAGCTGCGTGCTTTTAGGCAGCAATTGTGAAATCGCTGGAACACGATACAGTGGAACCTTATCTGGAACGTCTCGCTGCGGTATTGAAGAAAAATGGATCTGGGTGTTTCATCGGGACTCACGTTCGTTTATTTTCTTTATTTCAAGCAATAACAGTTCATTTTTCTGTTATTTTAGCCGACTGAAGTCGACTTTCACCTGTTTCACACGTTCAACTCTTGGCAGCAAAACAATCAGTACACGGAGGCGCTGAATAAACACAGCGAAATCCAAGCGTTCGTGAAGAAATTCGAAAGCTTTCCTGCGATCAAGAGCTGGCTGGAGAAGCGTCCTAAGACTTCGATGTAAATTATAAAATAAAATTGCAGACAGGATGCTGCTTTGATATCAGTCTTGCACTACTTTGTATCAAATTCGTGCAGCAGAAATGTCTTTTAACTCTGTTGACATGTGATTACTCTCTTTTATTCATGACTCTCAACTAGCGCGTTATTGTCCTCGTCAACGACCGTGGAGTCTATTTCAAATGCGGCGCATCTTAAATATATTGCATGCACATTAGCATTATCCACAACATGCAGAGTATCATATGCAGATGTGAATGCAAAATATATATGATGCACAGCATTTTGAATGGACACAGCAGCCGCGGTCGTTGACGAGGCCAATAATGCTGCTTTGATTTCAGTGTTGCACCATTTTGTTTCAAATACCTGCCAACCAATGACATCTGACTCAGCTAACTAACTTTTTATAAATCTGCTGCTTTATCGTTGAAGTAATAAATCTGGTTCTGAAGTGATCAACCGTTAAGAAAACGTTCAAGTGCGATTGCAAAATTTGCAACAAAAGCAAAACATTAGGTTAGTCTAACTCCTATTAGGCGATCTTTCTATTGATGTTTTTGATCATATAAAGTAAAGGAATATCGGCTTTTGTTTCAATACCTCTAACGTACCACACGATAGATAGTGATTTGCTGTCACATTCTATAGGGCGGAGCAGCTGCAGAAATCTGTTACCGAGAGCAAATACTAATCGATCGATTTGGTCGCGGTCGCCTGGGCAAAGTTTTCTTTATCCTTGCGCTCTTAAGAATGAAAATAGCTCATACTTCTTATTTCATATCAGTCAAAGGCCTAACATCACAACAAAGCCTGTGCAAGTATCAGTAATGGTTTCAAAAATATAAGTTCCGCCTTGGCTTTGACGTGCCAGACGTGCCAAAATGCATGCCAGATCCTCGCAAAATGGCGTAAATATTAGGACAGACAAAAATATCACTTTGAAAATCGTCGCACTCACTCTGACTTCTCATTCCCATTCTCCGAGTGCACTGAGGATTATCACTACGCAAGACGTTTGCATTATCATTGCAAGCGGCTGAATGACAATGCTGTTTGCATGGGTGTGACGCGCGTGTCTAAAACTAGATGCGAAGGTGCAAAAGTACAAGTCATCATTACGCTGGAGATCGCGAAATAATATGACATCATTTACTCTATAAATACTAGTGGAAGTGATGCACAACATGCAGTGCTGACTGTCGAGTTGCCAAAGTCTTTCTCATCGTCGATCCTTGTGCATCTCGCACCCGATTCTATTTCTCTTCGAACTCAAAAATGCCGCAGTACAAGCTGACCTACTTTAACCTGATGGGCAGGGCGGAGCCGATGCGACTGATGTTCGCTTACGCCGGAGTTCCCTTCGAAGACAACCGTATTGAGGGCAAGCAGTGGGCCGAGCTGAAGCCGAGTAAGTGAATTTTCTATAGACCAGAGATGAATATAATCAAGCGGTCCGGAGGTAAACAGGGCCGGTAGAAGACATGGGCGTGGAGGTATGGGATCAAAGCCCCTAGCATACCTGCAACCAGGGGTCTAGGGGTGCTGGGAGTCTCTTGGTCGAAGGTAAAAACCCTCTGCCCTCGAACACCCGTTACAGGTATGCCCCCAAGGCAGACCTGGGCACCGGTTTGCGGCTGGGGGGTACAAGTCGGAAGTCTGGGGGGGGGGGGGGGGGGGGGGG
>JAQGAX010000201.1:0-20874 GCA_034698105.1 Plectus exinocaudatus | reverse complement strand
AGAATTAATTTCTCACCAAACATTCGAGAGTGACCCTGTCGCCTCGGCCAATCATTTGTCTATCACGAGTCACGACCACTTCTGGTTTGACTGCAACAGAAACGGTGTTCATTATGGAAACGCGGAACGAACTGTTTGCATTAGCTTACCAGCCAATTGGACATCAGCATAGTCGCTGGCCACTCCGCCTGTGGAAGTGGCGCGACATTCGTACCGACCAGCATCCTCAGTGGATGCGCCCCGCACAATCAAATCATCTACAAAACATTTCTTTTCATTCCCACCAACAGCAAGCAGCCACAGACATTTGTATGTGATGTAGAACTTTCCGCTTTCCTCTGGTCGCAGGCGTCGGCCATTGAAGAACCACTGCGGCTCCGGTGGGGGATCGCCAGTGACGTGGCACGAAATGTTGAACGAACCGCCTTGCACGAAGTGCAACGAGTGAGGATTAACCGACGCCTTCGGTAGCTCCATGACAGTGAGGTAGATAGTGGCGGATGCGTCACCGCCTTCCGTCACCACATGGCAGGTGTAGGCTCCATCATCGGCACGTGTCGCCGTTTGAATGCTCAGAGTGCCGTTCGGAAACATTATCTGCAATCGTTAACTGGTAATTGCTGCAATTTCTTCACTTTGGCCAATTAATTTCAATGCATAAGCCCTGTGATTTTTGCACGAACTGTCGGATAAGCCCAAATATCTTCAAATTATTAATACCAGGTGTTCAGTGTTGCGAAGAGGAACACCGCGGCGCTGCCAGCTAATTGTAGTCTGTCCGACTGTTTGTGTTCGGCAATGAAGATGAGCAGTCGTTCCAAGAGTAACCGACACGTTTCTCGAAGCCGCAATGTGCGGAGGCGGTTCTGCAATGGAAATTTTAGAGTACAGACAGAACCAGAACAACGCTGCGCCGACCTCGAGTTTCGAGGTACGTTTCGGCTGTATGGTTGCCGGCGGTGCTGGTCACTTCACACGAGTATTCGCCGCGATCTACCTGTGTCACTTCCGGTAAGGTCCAGACAGCCGTGTCCGAGTAACTGTAACGCAATTATCGGACAGTCGGTCAAATCTGATACCCCTTAAAGTAGCGACCCTTACGAGTAAAAGAGAGGTCCAGCAATGCGTTCGGTTCCTTTGTACCAATTAAGCGTGTAGGGAACGCGGGACTCGACGCTGCACGTCAAATTGATCGGCTGGCTTCTGAAGGCTGTCGTCCGTTCGGCCATGTACGCCCGCGGACCGCCGGCTTCCACCACGCTGACCGCAGTTGGTGCGATGCGTTGAAACTCGTAGCCTTTGTCGTCTTCGCCTTTCACCTGCAACATTCGCAGTGTGCTGCAGAAATGCAATGAAAGAGAACAAAAGCAAACTGACTTACCCTGACGAAAAATAGTCCCTTAGGTGGAATGAACGGACCGACATGGTAAAGGTAGGGATTATGCTTGCTAACAGTAGCCGGACTGGTGTAGAGTTCTTTGCCGTAGTAATCAACAAGCGCAATTTCAATACAGATGCCGGGCGGGAACAGTCCGGTCATGTTGACCATGAGATGAGTGTTCTGGTTGGAGACGGGGCGCGGATGGGCGCGCTCGATTGATTCGAACAGACGGGACGTGAAGCCGTACTTGAAGTCGATGGCGCCATGACCAAACACGCGAATGGTATGCTTCAGTCGGCTTGACGTGCGAACTCGCCAATTGCCCGGTTTCGGGTTCTTTATTCGCAGAAGTTTAACATTGTCCAAGTCGATTGAACCGCTTTCCGAAGAGTACTCGCTGCGATCAATTGTTTTGCCTGAATCAAAGAATCGATTCACGAGTGATTTCTTTCTTTCTTTAAGACAATATCAGAGAAAGCGATTATTTCTTTAGCAATTGTGCGTACCGGATGGGTCTATTAGTGATATGTCGAGAAAATCGCCATCGTCTTTGTCGCCGGATAGCGACAGCGTGAGCTCGGTCAAGTACGAATCGACGGGTACGACGCGGACGACAGTGCCGCCGACGTCGCGAACTTCGTACATGATGTGGACCTTTCGTTGAGCCACCGAATAGCGCACGTACTCGAGCACGGCGTTCACATCGGACTTCTCCAAGTGGAAGATCTGACCAAAGCTAGCCGCCGCAATCTTCTCGTAAACGCGGAAACCGGGGTGCGATCGGTTGCCGCAATCACCGGTCATCACGAACACCACCTGCAGACACGCTTCTATTTACGCACTTCATATCAGTTGTGATCAACGCCAAAATGGGCCATACCGAGAGCGCGAGAGCGGTGATTGAACGCATTTTCGCATGGGCGCATAATCAAATCGGTTACACACACCGGGAAATGTCCCGGCTAGGAACAAATCTACATAAATGCGCTCAGAGGTACATTGGGTACCACGGAAGAGGGGCGCCGTCCTGACGCCAGCCCTGTCGGCAGCGGAGAGTATTTTTCCCGCCCTGCCAAATGTCGCCCTAATGTTTATGCGCTGCTATCTTGCTATCTCGCTCAAATGGGCCCGGTTCCCATTAGTAGTAGTCGTCGACTGACCGAGCTCTGCTTCTCCTGAATCAGATTGAGCACTTGTTCTTCCAGGTGGTAATCTTTTGATCGAGCGTCCGTGAACACGTACACAAGAGAGGCAGGCAGAGCAGTCTCTAACGCCAATTTGATACCTGCAAGAGCAAAATGCGATATTTATCCGGATAAGGGGTCCCTAACGATGATAAGCACACCTGAAATGGACATTTCCGGGCAATCGCCACCACCTTGCACGTACACATTGTTGAGTGTCCGTTGAAAGTATAATGGATCGGTAGTGGATACAGCCGGTCCCACTTCTGAAAGAAGGATATAATTAGTGTCGCATGATCAAATAATTGTGCAGTGTTATGTTTTTTGATGATGTCATAGTAGCTTTACGTGACTTTGCACTTCTTGCTCTTGTGCAAAGCAATAAAAACGAATTGCCTCATAACATTTTTTGGCGGGTTTTTGCATCAGTGCGGAAGAGAGGAAAAAGTCCGGTGAAAAGTGATTGTGTCACTAGACGCAGCTGGCTACGATTGATCTCAGCGGACGGCTATCAGTCTTCCGCGTGAGCGTCAGACCGCAGCAGCCACCGAGGAAACGTCGCAGACATGTTTTGTTTGTGAATTTAGGGGAAGTCGTCTGTCTTCGCCGCGCAGGAATTAAGCGCGCCGCCATCCTACGCAGAGCGGGTCTGGAACACCCAAGCGGCGCTTTGAGCCCTTTCGGCACCCCGACCTGCATTTGTCATTCATCGCCTTCGTCCCGACGTCTACGCTAAACCCACTAAAAGCTCGCGTTCTCACGGCTAGACATGTGTTTGCGCAGGTTTTGTGCGACAACGTACGCGTACGTTGATCCTTTACGATGTTGCATCTGAGCACGCAACACCTCCGCACGCTTCCGCATCATCACCGCCGCCATTCGGCCGGCATTCGACAACACCATCACTCCGTCGGCCGATCGAATTGCCTTCGAAAGGCTTTGTGCTGCTTCTAACGCTTTCTGTCTGCACCGCGGTGGCACAACGTAAGTGCAGGGGGGGGGGCTATTTTCGGAGCCGAAACAGCGCACCTGTGGATGATGAGTGTCAGTCGGCACGAGGTGAGGTGCGGGATGGCCGCCCCCATCCTGCTGCGTCTGTTGTACTATTCGCACATCGCTACACCGGCAACTGCGCGAAGCACAGCCGGTCGAATACTGACCCGCGCCATCTCAGTTATGACAAGTGTAATGCGCGCTGACCATTGTGTCGGTACAGAAAGGCCCCTTAGCCTCGGGGCTGACCGCCGCTGCGGACCGCCGACTGCACGACGCAGCCCAGAAACCGCTGCACGTCGAAAAGCGCTGTTAACCGCGTCAATCATCGTTCTTCCGTTCATCGATCAGACGCGCGAGATCGCACCGAAAAGTTTTGAGGACCGACGCAAATTCGATACGTCTGTCTGCCGACCGCAGCTGTTTTCGGCGGCGCACTCGTCAGCTGATAGTCTAGAGTCGCCGCTTCCTACGCAGTCCGAGTTCGAATAAACTCGTCTCACTTAGTATACCTGGATGCGCAAGACGTCAAAATAATGCAGCATTGTTTTATCATCTTCCTGCAGCGGATGTGTACAATCGCCTACGCTCAGTCACAGGACATCTGATGACGAATGACGATTTCGCATGCTCACACCCGCTCAATTGCACAGGTTGCAAAACGGATCTGTTCACCTTGAAACACCTACGGTTCCTGTTTGATACAATTTTTCGATTTCATGATTTTTACGGTTGAAAAATATCTTATTTAGTGTTTACATATGGTAACTCAATAACTTTGAAAAGTCTGAAGCGCGCAAGCAGCAATTGTCAACAAAGGAGCAGTTCCTTTCGGGCGCATTCGCACTTGACATTGGGTCAGTTTTATATGGCGCTACGTGGCTGCCTTAATACTTAATCGTGATGTTTAACATTGTACTCAGTATTACTTAAGCTAAGTAACGCGATATGAAATCGGTCCACTGACATGAGATGCGCGATGCAAGAGCCGACCGAATGATGGCAAAAACGACAGCTGACCTGGATCATGGAAGGGGACGAGCACGTAGTTGTAGATGAGCTTCTCACGCTGCTCAAGCACAGTGGCGAATATCTTCTTAGCACCTTCGCGCACTTGGACCAGGTCATCGTACATGGAGCCGGTCTTGTCGAAGACGAACGTGAGGGAGCTGGTGCCGGGCGGCGCGGACTGGGGTTGCGCCTGACCGACGACGCCGTGAACGACGGCGGCGAGCAGGAAGAGCACGCCGACGGGAGGTCGCCAGCGCATGTTGATCAGCGACTGAAAGAGGGCGACATGAGCTGATGGACACAGCACCAACGAACAGATAAAGACGGGGATGCGCGGAGGCAGTGGACGGCTGAGTGACGGCAGGGGCGGCGCCCGCTTCTTCCCTCCCGCGAAAGAACGAACGCCACGGGTCTGCTTCCTTCGCTTCTCTCTTTCGGCCGTCCGTCCGTAATTCTTCGCGCGCTTTACACACGCCGATCGGCCTGAAAAGGTCCACTTTGCAAATCCCGACGCTCTCAAACGCTCGTCGGCCATTGATAGCTTCTAGGGCGGGCCCAACCGCGGCCTACATGATAGAATGCGCGCCTTGACCGCTTTTCCGTCATATTTGCGACAGACAAAACGACTTCTTTCGCCCGCTACAATGATCGCCTTTACAACAGTCGGCGAGAAAAAGCCGCCTCTAGAAGCCGTTAACCATCGAACAGATGTGCTCGTTTCATTTCCATCTATCGCTGCCGTTCGGCGAGATGGCACTGAGAAGGCTTCAAGTACAGCAGTACCCACTCAAGAACAACTATCGTTCAGTTACGACTATCATCTCTAACCGCTGTAGGCGGAGTGGGCCGTTCAATAAAGTTTTTAGCGCACTGGAAGTTGGGAGGCCGGATGGAATATGGCCGGCGCGAGCAGCGCAACAATGCTTAGGAATTTACTCAAAACAAAGCCATATGCGTGGACATTTGATACCTATGTGTTTGTCCACCATTATCGTGCCACTTCGCTCCTCGGCCGGACTTTGTTTCACTTGTCAAAAGTGATTTAATCAGTGTTTGTCTTTCAACCGATGTCACTACTTGTACGGAAGCCATGCCAAGAGGTCACTGTGAATGGCTGAGAGTGTTCTTCTTCAAACTTCAGGCACGTCAGACAGAAGCATTCCGATGAGATAAAATGAACGCTGTTTGTTCAACCCGAACACCGTCTTTTGCAAACTTCGGCTTATATCGTCTCTTCCGGCAGCCACGTTGACGCCCATCACATTGACCAAGAACAAAGTAGTGTGTGGATTTTGAGTGACCTATGATATTCGATTGGCAAGTTCGTCTAATCTCAAGTAAACCCTTCCTCGAACAGAGCCGAAACACTTCGAAATCGTGTTCAAGGCAACAACTTGAAAGCTAAAAACATGCTTCCATTGTTCCAGCAATGACATGAACGATTATGTTTTGAACTGGTGGAGTTTTAAATTGATAACCTGCAAATGCACCGTACTTGACTATTTGAACGTTCTTTGATTGGAGGCAAAGGCCGGATCATCGAGCAAGCAAAATCTACTTCGCTTTGCATGACTTATAGTATTGCAATACAAAACAAATTTCGTCTAGCACATGTTTTGGCGTACGTCGCGCGTATTGGCCTTGCGTTTCGACTTACACCGCCAAGTGAGCTTGATCAATATGTCCAGCCACGCGCAAAGTGAGTTTGCAAATGTATACCACCATTTGTGGTCATCGATGAAGAGTTTTTGTAGATTTGGTGGTGACCGAGACGCAAGGACCTGTTCGGTTGATTGGGATCAATCGTGCTGGCAAGCGCAACTGTGTCAATAACGCCACCGCGCTGCAGCTGATCGAAGCCTTCGATCAGTTCGAAAGCGACGATTCGGTCAAAGTCGGCATCTTGCACGGCAAAGGTATGCGAGTAGTGTGCGAAGTGATTCACGCTTCAATTTCCCACTTCAGGAGGGACGTTCTGTGCGGGCTACGATTTGTCAGAAGTCGCTGGAGGAGCGCTTCCTGATGGCGAATTAGCTGTAAAATTCCTTGAGCAATACAGATTTATGGTAAATTATTTGCACCGTTTATGATATCCTCAAGAATGAACTTTTCAGGGTCCTTCGATGATGCGCTTCTCGAAACCTGTAATAGCGGCGGTTGACGGGTTCGCGGTGGCCGGTGGACTGGAATTGGCGCTCATGTGCGACATGCGAGTGGCCGATGAGACTGCCAAATTTGGCGTTTTCTGCCGCCGATTCGGTAGTACTCAATGGTCAGCTCACTGATGACATCACTTGACGAATGGTGTTCAGGAGTTCCGCTCATCGACGGCGGCACTGTGCGACTGCCGCGACTGATCGGTCTCTCGCGTGCTATGGACATGATATTGACAGGCAGAGAAGTGGACGCGAAAACTGCGTTTGACTGGGGATTGGCGAATCGGCTGGCGCCTCATGGCACTTGTGCGGCTTTCTTCCGATCCCTCATCGCTTAACCATACGCGTTCTTCAGCGCTGAAAGTGGCAATCGAATTGGCGAACACACTGGTCGCATTCCCCCAGGCCTGCATGAATGCCGACAAACGCTCCGCTTACTATGCCACGTACGACGCCTCATCTCATCAAGATGCATTCGATTACGAACTTAGGCAGGGACAGAACGTCTTACTCGAGGCTCAGAAAGGTAACTCAATTTCATCCTTCATTATGTATGTAGAGGTTCACAGATCATGCATCAGCACATCAGATCATGCACAGATCCATCCAGAAATTGTACCGCTCAGCTATGCAATCGCTTAGTTTTTGTCACAGGAATTCTCTTTGTAGAGGATCAATTGTCGTAACTAGTGAAATATTCATAACTAGAACATGAGATATGCGAAAGTTTCGTTCCTTTTAGGCGCTAAGAAGTTTACTCAAGGTGAAGGAAAGCACGGATCGTTCGGTTCTTCGACAAAACCAAGCAAATTGTGATATCACTTGCTGGCAATATGTGCTAGGCGATGCTAAAGAACGCCAGTACCGTCGATTATTTCCAGTAATGACCTCGGTGCCACTGTATTTTCCAATATTTCTGGAATTGTGTTGCCATGTACAGTTATTTTAACCCTGAATATTCGATATTCTCCAGGTGCCTTGGGAGAGACCATTAAATTATCACGCTATTTGTTCACCTGGTTCGTTTAATTCAACTTTACTTTTGTGATAAATTTGCTCACTTTACTTGTTACCTTTTGCGAATGCTGCTGATGACGCCCACGGTGGCTCTTTCGTCGAAGAAGACGAGGAAAGAGGAAGTGCGGGCAGTGGAGATGGTGCTCTATTGGCATGTTTGTGATCGTGCAATGATTTTTAATGAAGAGGCTGTGGCCACTTGTCGGACCGAAGAAAGCGCGTGGTGCATAATGCATGCAGCAGCAGGGCGGAGGAGGAAACTGCGTCGATACATTCGCCCAGAGGACCCGACGACTGCGCCGCCCGCCAGTCGCCAGCTTTCGGTCCCGGCACCTAGCACCCATTTAGGCTGCTGTTCCTTTGCTGCTTTCGGTTGACACATGACGACGCAAGTGTACGTGCAAAAATTAGATTTCCTCTGGCCCGCGCCAGTAATCCAATCGGACGCTTTAGTTTCCCGACGGCGACGGAGGTCCGACGCTGTCGGTGCTAATCGGCTCGCATATCAACCAACCCCTCGCCTTCCTTGCTCGCTTTTTCGCCCGCGGCGGTCAAATTATTTTGCAAAGAGCAGCGCTGCTCGCAGTCTAGCTGTCAACGGCCGTCTCGTGATTGTCGCGGAAATGAGCGATTGGAGGTGGTGAGGGCGTCAATGACATCCGTCGCCGGCTCTTCGTCGTCGTCGTCGTCGTCGTTGGTGACAGCGTCAACGCCGTCTGCATCTACTGCATTAGTGCCTTGCTCGCTCGGATGCTCCGCTTGTCATTGCGCCGTTCATATCATGCGTGCGGGGTGCTTGTTTTCTGACAAAGTGCTTTAATTAATAATGGCGAGCTGATATATTGGGGCAAAGATGGTGCGCTTGCGTAGGGCAGCCATTATGTTCAAATGAACAAACACGTGCTCGCTGTTGGCAGTAGTTGGTGTGCACAAACTGCCAATACTTGTAGCGGTCTAATGTGGCTCAATTTGGAGCAATTGCCTCACAGAGGGGCGCATCCATCGTCTCCGTGCCTCGCGGTCATAGGCGCGTGCAGTGCGCTCGTTGCTGTGGCGTCTACGACGGAGCTCCGTCAGAGCGACGTTCATCTTGTGCGGCGTCATGACGCATTTGCGTCAATGAGCGTCCAAGTGTAAGACGACGCCTTTTCAGTACGATGAGCAACTGGTCATGCAGCAGCATGAACGACTATCTCTGGCACTACCGCCACGACCTGACGACCCGTCCGTGGGTGATGGCCATTTTCGGCTGTCTGTACTTCTGCATCGTCGTCCTCGGCATCTTCGGCAATCTGTGCGTGGTACTTTCTGTGGCGCGCACTCCAGCGCTCCGCACGGTGCCCAACATGTTCATCGTCAGCCTGTCGTGCTCCGACGTGGTCGTGTGCCTGACGTCGGCGACCATCACGCCCATCACGGCGTTCACGAAGAATTGGATTTTTGGTTCTGCGCTCTGCTCGATCGCGCCGCTGATTTCGGTAAGACACGTTCCCGGTCGGTCTAAATCGCTGCGATTATGTACGCAGCTGCCATCAATCAGAGACGCCGTTGTTATCCCCCACACGATCAACTTGTTTTTCCGACTCTACGTACTTCCTGGTTTTTCAGGGAATCAGCTTGTGCTTCTCTACATTCACTTTGGCAGCTGTCGCTATTGACAGGTTTATCTTGATCGCATTCCCTACGAAGAATTCTATTGAGCCGCGACACGCCGCCATTACCATTGTGATGATCATCGTCCTTTCCGCCTGTCTCTCGACACCGATGATGCTGAAACAGAACTTGAAGAGCTACACAGGCTTCTGCGGACAGTTTTGTACGGAAGAGTGGGGAGAGGACGATACTGGTCGACGAATCTATGGCACTTTTATGGTAATATTAAATGGAGGCACGATCAAAGACATGTGCATGTACATAAGCATTATTACGCATAAAGCGTAACGATATGGGCATTTTTGGGGACAATGTCAGGCAAAGAAATGCGTTCATAATGTAATGCGAACATCGTTATCACTTTTAACTGTCGTTTCAGGTGGGACTGCAGTTTGTACTACCGTTGCTCATTATCACCTTCTGCTATACAACAATTTCCGTTCGGCTGGGACAGGTAAATGAATCTGGGCAAATGTAAAACGCGTCATATAGCGCGTGCCATTTCAGAGTTTGCTATTAAAGAGTCAAAATAAGCATACTCCCATGAGTGCGCAACGGCAATCTGCCTGCAAGGTATATTTAGTTTATTCGTGTATTTGGTTGCATCAGAGTTGAACGAGTTCTTATTTTTAGCGCCGACAGCGTACCAATCGCATGCTAATAGCGATGGTAGTGGCTTTCGCCGCTTCTTGGATATTTAACATAACCTTCAACGTGCTGCGCGATTTCGATCGTCTGCCGCTATGGGCGAAGAGCCAAGAGTATCTGTTTGGCATTGTGACCCACTGCATCGCCATGACTTCTACCGTAAGGAGCCCGCTTTAGCGAAATATGCCGGTTACCGATAATATATTACTAAGTATGCTTCTCCGGAAAAAACATTTTCCGAAACTATCCCAAATCCCAATCAATTTGGATGAATTAAAAATGCAGTCAAATGTTTAGGTGTGGAATCCGCTTCTATATGCCTGGCTGAACCTGCAACTGCGAGCTGCCTTTCTTGAGCTCATGCCTAAGCGTCTTTGGCCAAGACGTCGACAACAATGGGCTCACCAGCCGGCCGGCGATGAATCACCAGCGCTTGTCAATGGTCGAGCTTCGACAATGATGCCGGGCGAAATAACTCGAGACTGCGCTACGAACTGGAAGCGAGGAGTCACATCGCAACAGAGCGAAACTCAACAGCAGTTATCCGACTGCATCCGCGCCTCGACCGCCAATTACGGCACTCTGAATGACGTCAACATCAGCGAGGTGTACGATGACGACTCGATTGAGCTAATTCCGAGTGAGTCAGTGGCCCAAAACAAAAATCGACGTGCGAGTGCGTGCGGCTCACTGAGATACTTTGTGGCCCGACTGTCGATCGGCGGTGATTATCATCGCTTTGTGAATTCGGTCGTGCCCCATTCGCAGCCATCCAGACAACTGACAACGAACAAAGAGCGGTGTCGCAAACTGACTGCTACCGAACTCTTCGAAAAGAGAGAATCGTTCAGCAGAGAAAAACCTTCGCTTTGTCGGACAAGCTCACTCTGACCTTCCCTTCTATGTTTTGCACATAAATGTATAAAGTAGCAGTTTTAATATTTCGATTAGTGTGCAACGTGCTTTTATGTTGACGACAGAGGCGCATAAATAGTGTTGCATAACTGTGATCAAACTTGGCTCTTTCCTCTCACGTGTTGAATGGAGCGTAGGCTTGCGCCTGTCTGAATGCCTAACATTGTTGCCGCGGCACAAACGTTCGCCTGCTGGACGCCACTTGCTGAGTCAGTTTGCTCGTTGCATTGCATACCCCGCCCCTACGACTGCGCCTATCGCGGCATGATATCGCACACGGCCGTCGGAAGTCCACCCTCACAATCGCCGCGCACTGCGCATCGTTGTCCATCCCTTGCACTGTGTGTAGTCGCAAGAGTCGCCGTTCGCGCGCCATCCGTCGTTCGTCGATTGGCATCATCGATAGCTCCCTATCATTCGGTCAGATGCTGACTGTGATTCAGTGAAAAAGTTGGCCGACGACGCCCAACTAGGATTACCGACCCACACGGACCGGTTGAAAGGAACGGGCGGTATGTATGCACACTGTGGATCATTTGGCGGCCGTTCTTCGCCTCTTTCTACTCCGACGCCGCCGCGTGCTGATCGAATGCGATCTTGTGCTTTGAGGGCGACCCTCAACTTTGCATTGTAGTCACGCTTGGCGGGCGCTCCGAGCGTTTGGATGGCGACAGACCGGCTCGAGCGGCTATTGTCCCTACCAGTCCGGTGGGCACAGGATCAGTCAACGACACAAGCTCGAGCAACAATGCGACGGTTAGATCGGCGCCGCCGTACAATCGTCGTCGGACGTCAAGCCGGGACAATGACTCCCGGGAGGTGCGCGATTAGAATACGGCCAAGTGATCAGATTGGCGCCGACGCCCGTCGGTCAAGACCCATTGCGATCGCACTTGGACTCGGCCGACTGCACCGTCTCTTTGGATCGAGCTGAATCGTAACTAACGATCTTCGACCGGTTCACTGTGCGCATGGTGTTGTCGCCTTGTCGGCGGCTGACCGATGCGATGCGGCCGATCGACGGATGCGGTGGCCAGGAAGTCGTAAGAAACGCCGCTCCCCCCAATCTGAGACCGCTATCAACAGTTTACCGCCGAGTACAGGCCGGCGCCAACGGCCACCGCCAACCGACTCTGGCTACCGATCGCGGGGCACACGTGGTCGAGGCGCCTCTTTTCGCCATTACTGCCAATAAATGTGCCGACCATCGGTCTAGGTGGCCCGGGCGGCCAGCTCTGCTATTGTACAATGCGCGCTTTCGTAGCTCAGTGTTCACCGTCCATCTGTTTGTCTAATTCAACAGCGACCTCCTCGCTGCGTTGTCGTCGCTGATTGACGCAGCGAGCGCCGAGGACGACAGCAATTAGGATGTCATGAATTCGCAAATATGTCCAATTTGGTTCGTTACCCTTACACGGCCCCGTCCCAATCCTGCTGAGCCCGAGCAAACACTAGCGCGTTGTTTGCTGTCGCGCGCCAATCGTCGTTCTGTATCCCGACAATGTCGTCTTGTAGGACTTTCTCGACCTGACCGGCGCTCAAGTGTCCGTCCTGGACGTTGGCAGCACGACGCGTCGCCGTCGTCGCCGTCGCGCTTTCCAAGACAAAGTACCGGAAAGAGGTGTCGTCCGAGTAGACTTCTGCGCGGTCAACCGCGATTTCATACTCTGTCTCTCAGAGTTCATGCTACCTATCGACAAAGGATGACAATGGACGCTGATGTCGTTAGTATGTCATCTTCGACTTATGATATTCCGAAGAAGGTGATCGAAGAAGAACGAATTTCTCGCGGAAACGGCAACCTTCGCTTACTGGAAGTGCAACCCTGGTACCACGGCATGCTGACTCGTCTGCGCGCCGAGAGTCTGGTCCGTGCGCCTGGCGATTTTTTGGTACGTGTTGGCGTTGGTTTTTGTGTATCCGCGGGTGCGATGTTACGTCTACGTGTGGACCGGAGGGAGAACGGGCGCCTGATAGGCGGGGCGGGCGCAACTGAGCCGCTCAAATAACAGCCCTTCAGGTACGCGACAGCATCTCATCGCCGGGCAATTACGTGATCACATGCTTCTGGCAAGGACAGGCGGTTCATTTCCAAGTCAATCGACTAATTCTACCCGCCGACGAATCGATTTACGGCTCATCCAAGAAGATACTCTATCAATTTGAAGACGAGCAATTCTCTTCCGTTGTCGATTTGGTCGAATTCTATCAGTCTCACCAAAAAGTGATAACTGAACAGTCACGCTGCATCCTGAAGAACCCAGTTACACGCATCGAACCGGTGGACGCCAACAAGGTGCCAGTCCAAGCTGATCTTCGCAAAGAAATTGAAGCTCACTACGCCGACGTCAATCGTCGAGTGCCGTCGTTTCCCATCAAAGGTTCGTTTGCGACTACGTCAAGTCCACAGAGTGCAAAAAGTGATATTCAGGGCTCTCGATGAATGCGCCAAAAAACCCCAATCTTACGAAGCGCCCGTTGCCGCAAGTTCCATTGGGTCAGCGAGTGATGCTGAGTGAAGCGAAGAAGCAGCTGCATAAGTACAACAGCGAGACCGGATTGAACAGGATAGACGCTGCTGACCGTTCAGTACCTATTCACAAGAGCACGGCTGACCTCACATTGCCGCGCAAACCGACTCGAGCACCTTCCCTCAGTCTGCACAACCAACGACCGACTGTAGTACTACGAAGTGCCAACGCTGATCGCTTCCGCGAAATCGTCCCCAAACGGACATTTCAATCTGATAACTATAGCTTGGACGAAGGCACAGAGGTGGGTTTTGACGCCTTATGATCTGCGACGTACACTAATTATTTTATGTTTAGTACAGCGAAATGGATTACGAAGCAATGGACGATGATGGAAAAAGCGATCGAACAACCGCAGCTGTGAACTATTTTTCCGACTTGCAGGGAATTAAACGCACTAGCGACCAGCTACGGCAGTCAAAAACGTCGCTGAACAGTTTGCCTCGTACAAAAGCTCCGCCGCTGCCGACCAGAAACGAACAAGGCGCGCCAATTCGAGACAGTGCATGCGTCGCCGACTTCGCCATCTACGATCGTCCTAAGGCGGTGTCCACTCAAACGTCTATCGTTGTGAGAAGGGCGATCGACATCAACAACTATCACTGTGCAGCACTTCCGCTTGACAACAAGCCGCTGTCCACAGAAGCGCAGGGCATTCTGCGAAGTGTCCTCTTCGACCGACCTGCGGCCTATTCTGCACTCATGATTACGCACGAAGACTGCCGTTTGCTGCGACTGTTGGAGCCCGCAGACCTGCATGCCGGTGTGAACAATGGTCTTGTTGTCCTTCTGCTTCCCCACGGTGCTCCCGTGCGTGCTGATTTGCTCGAAAGGTCGGCGATTACCCCGCAATTGATTCGTCAATAACCGTTGAGATTTTGTAGAGTTCGATGCACGCAATTTGCGGTCGTCATTTCCATTCTTTCCTGCGACGATGTGATACTAGCGTCTAAAGCGCTTAGCATTTGGATCGCTATAGCTAAAGAGCTACTCATGGAATTGGGCAATATATTCTCATTTGTCAACATAATGGCAGGTCTATGCTGCAAGGAAGTACGTCATTTTCCTATTTTCCTCCATTTAGGTTTAATTG
This sequence comes from Plectus exinocaudatus, assembly GCA_034698105.1. Classification (NCBI taxonomy): domain Eukaryota; kingdom Metazoa; phylum Nematoda; class Chromadorea; order Plectida; family Plectidae; genus Plectus; species Plectus exinocaudatus. Next base: position 6,292 of record JAQGAX010000201.1, on the reverse strand, counting down.
GCCAATTTACTTGCTTCAGCTGGATCAAGTTTCGGCGATATGGAATAGACTTGAGAAAGACCAACCAAATTCGATGCGCGATTTCCAATCACTTCTAGTCCCGGCACTCGAGCGACTTCGCCAAAGCGGCTCGATGCCAACAAATGCAACCCCGTGTCTTCTTCCTTACATCCAGCCGATGCTCATACTCATGGAGTCGACTAATTCGCCATACACCAATGCCTTCGATTGGAAATTTGACGACAGCGACTACGCTAGTCAAATGGGTATACATTGAGGCTTATGCAAACTTTGCTTATAGTATTCATCACAATTATTTTCAGACACACTATGGCAGTGGTTAGAAATGGGAAGGGAATGGTCTCTGGTGTCGACGGAAATTCGAGCCGTGGCAAAGCGCAAGTACGGTGATCCACAAGTCGACGCGATCAATCCCTTCCAGACAGAGTTTTTCATGCGCTATTTGTTTGGTTCCAGTAGTGCGACGGCCGAACCAACAAAGCGATACGAGAAGATGGGCCAGTTGGTCGCATTACTAGCCAAACGTCATTAAGTTTATTGGTCTGCTATGCAGATGCTTTATGTAAATACGAGACTATTTTTGGCTGCAAGCTATTTCATATATGCACAGTTATCAGCGAAGCAGAAGAAAAGAAAGAGCATTTGAAATTGCAGAATGTTGGACGACATGCACAGCCTTTTTCCAATAGGTCACACTAGCCGAGAAAGGCTGCTTGATTGAGAGGCAACAATAGAAATAGTGGTCCATTGCTTTTTGCGCAACAATTGTTGATCGCTTCATGAGCTAATGACGTATTGCTTCGAGACAAAGTGGACTCATGGCTTTCCGGCACTTTGACGTGCGTTCAGAGCTACAGCTCTGGTGGATGATTGCGACGATTATAGAATGACTCAAATCGAGTCGGCTGACTTCCTCTCTCCTCCATTCGCAAGTCGGATAAAATGGCTTGCAGTGTGTCATCGGGCGTCATTTGGCAACGATTGTGCGCCAGACATGAACAACGCCAAGACGTTGCTCCTTCTTGTGCTGGTCTCGGCCGTTCTCACATTCTGCAACGTGTTTGCCCAAGAATTTGACGACGAAGACTACGAGATAATGAAGAAGCGCGGCATCCTGCAGGGCTTCTCCTTGCCAGTCGACCTGCGCGACCTAGCCACAGCTGCTCGGAAGATCAGAGCGGACGACGACAGCGGTCAGTGGACTCGGGATCGGCGCCGCCTGCCCAAGAGTTTTATCAGGGCGATCGCAAGCGGAAAGGCTCCGAATCAGCCGAAATTCCGCTTCTAAGGTCACGCGATGTGACCTTCCAGTTCAAACGAGCCGCCGATCGTGCAATGTGAACTGCTCGCAATTTTTGTTAACTGCCGTGAACATGCTGTAACTTATAACTAAAGCTCGATTGTGTGCGGTTGAAAACGGTTGAGCGGGGACTGAGAACGGCGAGATGGGTAGAGAGAGCGAAGAGCTGTCATTGCTTTGGTAGGAGGCGAATGAGGTGGAATGTGAGCTGCGCAAACAGAAGACGAATGGCGGTGCGCGACGGACCGCGTCGGATGGACACGGACGACGTCGACGCAACAGCGTCAGTCGGCTCGGACGGCGCACAAATCGATCAGACTTCCGGCCGGCCGCCGCGCCGAACGCGACGCAAATCGCCGAGTCGACGCGCTGCACAGCGATCACGCCACTTGAAGCGTATCCTCAACGTCCTCGCTTGCATCGATCGAATCGCTGTTTGTCCGGTTGCGTGGTGACTGGCCTGCCCGGACGCTTGAGAAGGTGTCGTTTTCTTGCTACACTGCCGACCCTCCGCAACGTCGATTGTGGGCGGTTGCGGCGTCCGTCTCGTTTGAGCGCCGGCGACAATTTAGTGTGCCAGTATTGTGTCAGTTATTGGTTGCTCCTGTTCTGTGTTTACATTAGAGCCGGGCGGAGACTTGTTGGCCGCGCGCCGTCCGCCACTCGCCACCGCGCATCGTCACTTTGGCGCGTTCGACCCACGCCGACGACGCAGTGCGCGTGTTTGCCCGATGCGCTCTGCACTCCTCTTCACGCCCCGCTCGGCCACTGGTCTCCGCCCTGATTCACAAGGATGCTGACTCACAGACGGATCACTCGCCGATTCGCGCGCAGTCTACCACGAAGATGAGTGCGCGTATTCGTTAGGCGCGCCGCGGATTCTGTCATACTTCTGTCCGCCCGACCAAGACTGCGAGCCACGTTTGTTGGTTCAGCGCGCATATAGCTGTTAGCTCACTGGGATGGTCGTTGGCTGCGTGCGCCTGTAGCTGAATTAACGTCCCCCTAGTGGAGGAATGCGTCATGCCTGCCTGCCTTGCCGGCTAAAAGGCGGCTGGGCGGCTTGCGCGGCCGCGCTATGGCGTGATTCTGGGCGGTGCGTTTGTCAAAGCTCGGGCGGACAGACCAGTAGTTGCTTTCAGTCGGTTGTCTGACTTGGTCGGCTCGAGTGTTCGCCGACACTTAGAGTCGCTGCGATGACGACGACCGGTAGGCTGGTTCTGGCCAGCATGCTGCTCGCCACGCTGCGCCTCGTCGACGCCCAGCGCTGCGCCATGTACGGCGTCTGCGCCCAAAACGATAAGCTCAAGATGAACTGCCCATATGACGGCCCACCTCAACAGCTCAATCAACCCGTCGCTGTCAAACAAATTCGACAGCTCTGTCCGCATCTGTTTGCTGACGGTTCGTTGCATTGAGACGCCCAACAGCCGCCGGCTTGCAACAATTATTACAATTTTTAGACGACAACCCGTCTCTTTGTTGTGACCCGGAACAAGTGGAAACTTTGGGGGCGCAAACCACACTGCCGCGTCAGCTGTTGTCGCGCTGTCCGAGCTGTTTCGCCAACTTTATGCGAATGTGGTGCGACTTTTCCTGCTCACCCAAGCAAGGTCAATTTGTTCGCGTCGCCGATGTCAAGCAAGACGAACATTCACGTGACAACAAGACGTACGCAACTAACGTCGAGTACTTTGTTCGTCGCAGCTTCGCTGAGGGAATGTTCAATTCGTGTCGGGGTGTTAGAAGTTATGGAAGCGAATTCGCTTTGTCTTTGATGTGCGGAACGACGGCGGACGACTGCACCCCCGAAAAATGGCTACGTTTCATGGGCACCGCCAGTCCACAGCTGGGCATTCCGTTGAGCATTAGCTTCAAACAACTGAACCAAGAGGATAGCGTTGACGAACACGGCCAGACTTTCGTTCCGCCAACGACTGCGCCGAGCAGATGCGACCAGGCGCCTGATGACCTGTCGAGTCCGTGCTCGTGCCAGGACTGCGCATCAGTGTGCGTCCCTGAGCCGGCATTTCCCATCCTGAACGACGGTGGATGTCAGATCGCCGCGATGGACTGCATGGTGGCCATGTCGATGCTGGCCTTTGGCGGGCTGTGCTTCGCTGTCATGTTCATGGCGGCGCTACACTTTGTCCTCAAGCCGACCAACGAACGTTACGAAGCCGACCCCGATCTACCCGATTACAAGACGGCGGCTGGCACACTGTCTGAAAGCGACATCTCCACCATTGAGAATCTCGGTGCCTGGCTGGAACGACGACTTGAATCTATCTGCGATCAGTACGGGCGCATCTGCACGCGTCATCCCGTGTTGGTGTTCCTCTTCGGCCTGTCCATTTCGATCATTTGCACCAGCGGCTTGTTTATGGTCCGCTTTACCACCGATCCCGTCGAGCTCTGGTCATCGCCAGGTAGCAGAGCGCGCCAAGAGAAACACTTCTTCGACGAAAACTTCTCGTAAGCCTGTTTTGAATTCTCAATGATACAACGCGGATATTTCAGGCCATTTTACCGAACTGAGCAGCTGATCGTCTACCCAAAGAATCAGTCTGCGGTGCCGCATGTCAACAGATCGGACCAGACGAGCTTTGAACCGGCTTACTATGGACCGGTGTTCGGCAAAGAATTTCTGCGAAGTGTAGGTTTTTCTTCTAGCTCAACAACGATTGTTCTCTGATTATGTTTGTTCAGGTATTGCGACTTCAAACAGAAATTACTCAGCTGCAGAGCGTCTATGAGGGACGGCGAGTGACACTGCAGGATATTTGTTTCCAGCCCATGGCGCCAGACAATAACAACTGTACAATCATGTCGCTGCTCAACTATTTCCAAAATGACGAATCCAAACTGAACGCCACTTTCGAAGACCCTGATTTCTTTGACACCTACGACTACTTTGACCACATCGCAGCTTGCGTTGAGTAAGTCGTCTGAATACTTTGAAAGCTTGAAAAAAGCAGCAGTAAACAACAATTTCTGATTTGAATTTTTAGAAATCCTTTCGATGTACGCACCAAATTGCAAATGAGTTGTCTGGCGGCCTTTGGCGGTCCGATTCAGCCTTACGTCGTGCTCGGAGACTTCAACGGCACCGACGACTACATGAGCGCTCACGGTCTGATCATCACTTTGCTCATCAACAACCACAATGACAGGGAAAGCAACAAACTGGCTGAAACATGGGAGACAGAGTGAGTCAATCATTACGATAGTTGATTGCAGCGTAGACACCGAAAGATTTCAGATTCATCAGTTTCATGCGCAACGTGTCCCATCCGAACCTGACGGTGTCGTTTTTCGCGGAGCGATCAATTCAGGACGAGATTGAGCGCGAGTCCAAGTCGGACGCATTCACCATTCTGATTAGCTACATGTTCATGTTCGGCTACATCGCGTTCGCGCTCGGTCAGTACCAGGTGACGGGCAACAACTTGTGCTCGTTGCTCGTCCACTCGAAGGCTATGCTCGGCGTCGCCGGTGTGCTCATCGTAGCGCTGTCGGTGACCAGCTCGATCGGCGTCTACGCCTTCTATGGCATTCCCGCTACCATGATTATTCTCGAGGTTCAGCCGTTCCTCGTGCTCGCCGTTGGTGTTGACAACATTTTTATCTTCGTACAAGCTTATCAGGTACGTAGATATCGTAACTAACTCTCTGAGGTACAATATCTGAGCTTTCCAGCGCGGCCGAAAACATACTGGGGAAGATCTGGAAGCGCGCATTGGGAGAATCAGTGGCGAAGTGATTCCGAGCATGCTCTTGAGCAGCTTGGCCGAATGTTTTTGCTTTTTCCTCGGTGCGTCATTTTCTGAAAACGCTGTTAGTTCAATTCGTTTTTTAGGAGCACTGTCTTCAATGCCGGCAGTCAAAGTGTTTTCTTTGTACGCTGCGTTGGCCATCTTTTTCGACTTCTTCTTTCAAATTACCTGTTTTCTGGCACTGTTTACACTGGACATTCGTCGACAGGAAGTAATTTGCACATACACTCGGTGTAATAACCGGTACAAAGTACATTTACAGGCAGGAAGATTGGAGATCTGTTGCTGCGCTCGCCTTCCGCCTCAGAATCTCGAGAGCGAAGGATATCTGTTTGGAATGTTCAAAAAAGTCTACGCTCCAGCGTTGCTGTCAAAGTTTGCGCGCGTCGGCGTGGTACGCAAGTGGGATGAACCTTTGATGCGTTGTTCCTTCGGGCGGGCCTTGTTTTTGCCATTTCGGCTGATGCGTTTTGGCGTAATCGCAAAAACATGACATTACTGGCGCGCAGTCGGTTTGTTGACGCACTAAATCAATCAGCAATTCTTTTAGATTCTAACTTTTCTCGCCTGGCTCTGCAGCTCGATCGCTGTTCTCAACCGGATCGAATTGGGGCTCGATCAGAGAATGGCTGTGCCCGAGGTCGCTAATTTGTTGACGTTTTGTTAATAAAAACAACTTAACGGTCGCCTTTGTTGCAGGATTCTTACGTGTTGTCGCACTTTAACAACATGGAACGCTTTTTATCCGTTGGACCACCAGTTTATTTTGTCGTCAAAGGAAATTACGACTACAGTAATCCGTTGCTGCAAAACGCCGTCTGCGATCAAAGCGGCTGCGATCAAAAATCGTTGGGTGGACAGATCGCTTATGCGGCCAAATGGCGCAATCGGTAATTTTGCATGTTTACTTTGCGCTTCAACAGCGCTGTCGGCACTCAAAACTTACTGACGGCATCGTCCCGTGTTCTTTACGTTCGTTCCAGTCGTGTTCTTGCTTGAAGTTTGCTCCGTCTAGATCCTACATTGCTCACCCAGCCATGAACTGGCTCGACGATTACACAGACTGGCTTCAGCCGCAAGGGGAACCGCCCTGTTGCCGTTTGTACGCCAACGGCTCATTTTGTTCGGCAACAGGTACTCGCAAACAGACAAGTCGTCCTGAGCATCCATCATCCATTTCAGATCGATCGAGCGC
>JAQGAX010000200.1:0-20889 GCA_034698105.1 Plectus exinocaudatus | reverse complement strand
CCCGTCTATTATCCGAAGCCTATGCCGTTCGTGTCGGACGCACCGTGGACGATCTTTGCTGTGCCAAACGTTGACAAAGCCAACGCCAAACTGCCTGACGTCTTCTTACTCGCCGAACCACAAGCGCCGATCAAGGTCGCGCTCGATCACTATCAGTACTTGCAACTGATCAGAACGGTCGAGGCCATGTCAAAGTTTGTCGACACGCTCGACGCAGACGAACGATTCTTTACGAAGAAAAGTACGGACGTCTCGATGACCAAAAGCCTGGTGCTTGCATGCTCAATGGATCGCGTCGAAGTGCATCTCATACTGCCTGTAGAAGGACCTATTAGCGCGTTCGACGATCGTAGCAGCACTAGCAAATCGCTTGACTTGCCGCCACTCGACGCTGCAGTGCCGCCGCCGAACGGTAAGTTAATTTTTGTTTAGGTGGTGCAAAATGGGCGCGCTTAATTAACAATTTGTAAGTTCGAACACCCGAAAGGTGGAATTGAACCACTCCGTCGTTAAACGGCTACAGGTTTGAAGCCTGCACCCCGGACCACCGAGGTTCATTCGGGCGTCATATGCTAATAGCGCGCGCCTTTTAAATAACATGCGCGCGTTTGAAACGCAACGTCGACGGGTTAGCATGTGGCCGCCGCGGTCTAGTCAAACTTATTTACAAGCACAATAAAAACCAGTAACAAACGCAAAAGGCGGGGAGGAATGTGTGACGAAGTGGCTGCGGGGCGTGGAAAGGTTGTCACATTGACACCTCAAGAAAAATGATGAATGTAAAGCGAGACCCGATATTGCCTAGAAACAGACATGGGCAATGACTGTTCGTCTCTAATCGAGATGTCTAAGCAGTCAGGTGCGCTCTGAGGGAAGGAGGTCGTCAGTGCTTGGCCGCTGTTCGCACACGCACGCCGCTGACCGGTCGCTCGTCGACGGCGACGCGCTGAACGTGGGTGTCCGCGTTGAACGAGACGCTCTCGTCCTTGTTGCCGGTCTTGCTCTCGGTGACGATCCACGGGGGCAGCTGTGAGCGCAGTTGGTCGGGCAGTTGGGTCTGCTGCTGGGGTACACGCGTTGTTTGCACTTGCGTTTGTGCCGGTGATTGTTGGGTCAACCTTCGCACTAGAAGACCCTGTCGGTCGCGTGGCGTCTCCTGTTGAACTGCTTGCTGACTGCCGCTGGTCGAAGCCTGGGGCAACTGCGCGAATGTCGTTGGTGCGACCGATGACCATTGCGGCTGCTGGGGCGGTGGAGTCGATTGCTGTTGTTGCTGGGGCCATTGCCATTGTTGTTCTGGCTGAGTTTGCGCCTGCTGTTGGGCTACTGGCTGCTGAGGCTGCTGCTGTTGCGGCTGCGGCCATTGTTGAAGCCACTGCTGCTGCACCTGTAGTGCCTGCTGCTGTTCTTGAGTCCACTGCTGCTGCTGCTGCTGTTGTAGCTGTTGGCGAGCCTGGACACGAGCAGGCACTGGCGACTGCTGTGTTACTGGAGGTGGGATGGTCGTGACGAAGTTGGGCTGGAGTGGCGGTGGAGGTGGCTGATTGCCTGGAGCCTGGTTGGCGGGAATGGGCGGCTGAACGAATGTGTTTGGCTGCTGCACATTGGGCACACCCTGTTGGATAAATTGTTGACGGCCGACGAACTGTGTTGCTGTTGCTGCCGTATCGCTGACAAATGCGTTCGATGCTGGACGTGTGGGCGCCTGCAGTCGGCCATCAGCAGCTCCAGCCTGGAGTGGTTGATTGACGCCGGGTGCCGCTGCACGCTGGCCGGCGAGTATACCACTGTCCGGCAGGAATGGTCCGCGACTGTTTCGGAATGGGTCGTTCGGATCTAGCGGCACTTGAGGGATTGCTGGCGCCACAGCTGGAGCTGGCGGAGCAGGAGGTGCTGGTGGCTGGGCACCGGCGAAGGTTTGAGGTCCATTCGAAAGAGCGGTTTGGGGTGGAAGAGAGATGAACGTTTGTGTCGGAGGCGCCAACGGAGCTGAGGGAGCGCCTTCAGCGCGCGGAACATCAACGGGCAGACCGAAACTGGGCACCTGCGTATCGGGCCGAATCGTTCCCGTCGGGCGGCGAGAAAGTCGCCAGAAGCGTTCCATGTTGACTGCCCTTCGCGGTGCGTCGGGGATGGCGGCTTGAGCGACCCTACCGTTTTGGATAGTAGGTACTGTTGTAGCCGCCGCCGTTGACAAAGATAGTGGAGAGGGTGCTAAAACATTGACTCTCTCCCTTGTTCTGTGAAATTATTATTATACTATTAAAATTACTTGTAGTGTTCTTTAACTTTTGACAGCACGGTGGTGGCGGCGGTCTTTCTTTGCGTGTCGGGCAGATGTCTTTGTCATCGCGAGTGAAGTCCGTCTGACAAATGATGTTCGGCTCATTGAGCAAATGAATAGCCTGTCCGCCCTGCACGATGTGGTAGCCATCCTGCGAGCAAACCAGTGGGTTTTCTGCAATTGCTCTCATTTGGCTACCGTATCCTCTCTGAACCGAAAAGATTGACTGACCTTGAAGCATGACTGTCACGTGTGGGCTTGCGGTCAATGCGCCGGGCTGGACAACTTGCATCTTGTTATTGGACAGATCGAGCAGATGTAAATTGGCGAGATGCGAGAAACTGAGTGGCTGTACCAGACGAATATTGTTGCCGCCGAGTGACAACTGACGTAGGAAGGGAACACCTTGGAACATGTTCTGATTGACCGACGTCAGGCAGTTGCTACCGAGCATGAGCAGTAAGAGTGGCGTGCTGGAGAAGGCGCCGGGCGCCACGTCCTTGATGGCGTTGCCTTCGAGGTTCAGCTGCATCAGATGCTCGAGTCCGTTGAACGTGTCAGTGGCGATCTCGGCAATGTTGTTTGAGCTCATGTCGATAATCTCCATGAACTTGAACTGCTGGAACGTGCCAGGCACAATGCTGGTCAGTTCATTCTGGTTTAGATAGATGTAGCGCAAGTTTGGCACGTTGGTCAGTCCATTCTTGTCAATCGAACGTATCTTGTTGCCCGTCAGCTTGAGCATCAGCAGATTGGTCAGGTTCATCAGCTGCAACTTGTCGACCGACGCGATCTGGTTGTACTGCAAGTGCAACGCGAGCAAGTTATCGAAATTGCGCAGTGCCTCCGATGGAATTTCCTGCAGGCAGTTCTGGTCGAGTATCAGGCTCTGCAGACTGTCCTTGATTCCATGGAACGCGGGACCCTGTACTTTGCAGATTTGGTTGCAGCCGAGATTCAGCTCGATCAGGTTGGACACGTTGCGGAACACCGACCCGTAGATATCGCCGATTTGATTGCACTTGAGATTCAGGATCATCAGGTTGCGCATGCCGAGCAGTGAATCGGTCGGGATCTCGGTGAGCTTGTTGAATGCCAGTGACAACTCCTGCATGGTCGATTCGAGTCCGCGGAAGGCATCAGCGTGGATCGCCTTGATGCGATTGTTGTCGAGCACGAGCTTCTTGATACGAAGATTGCGGAATGCCCTTGGTCCAATCTGAATAAGTTTTCCGTCCAGGATGTGTCACAGTACGGCATGATCATTAATTAGCACACTTACTTCAACGATGTTGGCATTTTCGATGGCGAGCTCACGAATCTCCGTCTGCACAGTCTTCAACTGCTCGACGACCGCCGGACCGTCTGGGCCGGAGCACTTGATGACAGCGCCATCGACATAGGCGAAACAGGTGCAGACCGCCTGGTCCTTGAAGAAGCCGGGACAAAAAGCGACGACGGCGGGGGCGAGCAGGAGCAGAAGAAGCGCGCGCTCCATTGTTTCGTGCGAGCAACGACTGCCGAGTGGATCGCCGGCGACGACCACGGGCGAAGATTGGTGTCCTTGACTTGTGCAACCTTTTCCGCCGTCCTTTTTGTCCCGACTGCCGCTCTGATGTAACAGGGCGAGGGTTGACGCCCTCCTTGTGCCAGTTTCGCGGCGCATCGGATAACTGCAATCCGCCGACGGGCGATCGGGCGTGGCGACTGTCCCCACTCCCTCGCGCCTTCCTCCACGATCAGTCATCCAATAGGTGAATGTCGCCGTGTCAAGGTCTGTCGGTCTGTCGCGCTGCGGAGCGATGCCCGATGATAAATAATTCGCACTTTACTGACTCGGTCACTAAACGTTGCGCAACACCATCATGCAAATACAAATGGGCCTCGTTTCGCCGCACTTAAGCTTTTGATTGAATGCCAGCGGAACAGCAGATTTCTACACGCACGGTACTTACAGCCGCAGATGATATGAGCTACGTGTTACATGGAAAATATGTTTGACATAGACGAATCACTAGCGGTAAATTCATATTCCCTCATATATGTATCATTGTGCAAATGAACGGCTGAAGGTAGCGGATGATGCACACATTGAAACCAAGGACAACAACGAAGACATCAGCGTCATCAACAAACATGGAATGTATCACGAATGCGCATTGAAGCTCAATCAATTAATGCGTGTCGTTACTTGTAGTAGTTGGATGCACTGGTGTACGATCCGGGCGTATAGATCCAAGTATGTCCATTGGTCGCCGAGCCATGACCCAACGACGACGCCGGTCGAGCCATTCGTGATGCCGTTCCGTAGTTGGAAGCAGCAAAGTTCATTTGCGCAGCCTGCGCTGCTACGTAGGCGCTTGTGCGCGCAGCCGCCGAACTGCTGCTGCTGCTCGACGCGCCGTGTCCGGTCGCCTGTGATCGGTGCCTCACGACACACAGTGTGATGAACACGCCGATCATGACGATGGCGACGGCGCTCAGACAGACGATGATCGTCGTCGTCGCATTGCCCGGCCCGCCGCTCAGTCGCGATTTGTCGTCGGTCGACTCGTACGGGAACATTTCACCCAGTGCGATATTCGTGTTGTCGAGTGTTTCGGACTTCTTCGTCGGCAAGGTTTTCGTCAGGATAGCCTGTGGCGTTGTTGGCGGCGGGACTGACACGGGCACCTGCGAATTGACTGCCTGTTGAGGCGAAGATGGCCCGGTGTACGTTTCCTGCCACGGCCGATCGGGGTTACGTGTGAAATAGTTGGCCGGTGTCCAAGCGGGTGGCGGCGTGCTTTCGAGGACTGGCAACGGCTGCGTCCATTCGGGAAGTTGGTCCGGTGGCGGATAAGCAGTCGCCAGGACGATGCCCGGCGGTAGCGTTGGCTTCGGGGCTGTGGTTGTAGCCAAAAACGCCTGGTGCATTTTCGGTCCTTGACTCAGGAAGGGGACCGGGAACGGACGTATTGTGCGCGGATAGTAGTCTTCCTCTTCCGAAGGTCGCGCAGTAGTCGGACGGGCCGTTTGAGGCGCGACCGCCGGAAAAGAGCTGTTTAGCCCCGCGTTCGGATCCGCGATAATCCCTGATTGCGCCTGTTGCCCATTGAAACTACTGAACCAACCAGGAGAGAGAACGTCGGGTATGACTGGTGGCGGATTGTTCGCCGGCACACCTGACGCAACTTGAGCATTCCAATGTTGTTCGAACTGACTGCTAGCGTTTGGATAAAGGGCGTTCACTACGCTGTCAGGTGCACCATTGAATGCATTAGCAAAGTTGCCCAAATTCGCTGGTGGAACGCCGATCGGTTGCGCTGGCTGACCGAACCAGCCAGGCGGTATTAAGCTTTGGAACTCTGGCGGTAGTTGCTGACCTGGTACGGCTTGGGGCACGATTGGATTGACGTTTAGTCCGAGGCTGTTCTCAGGCAGATTTGAGGGGTAGCGAATACCATTGGCAGGTACTTGAGAGAAAGGATTGGACTGTCCAGCCGGCTGACCAATATTCGCCTGTCCATTGATCGCGCTTGGCAGTTGCCCTGCAGCCGATGCAGGGCGAATGATGCTGGACGGTGGACGCGCTGTCGATGCTTGCACGAAAGACGGCGACAAGCTAGGATTTGGTGTGCCGGCACCGTCCACTGCAGGCTTCACGTCGATCGGACTCGCAGCTTCAAAAATCAGCACTCTTTAAATTGCGCTTGACAACGTAACTATGCAATCAATACCTGCTTCGTCCACACCTCCACAAATGTGGTCGACGGTCCCCGGAACGTAAACGCCAACGCCTTGTTGTAACATATGAACGCGTTCGGTGCAAACAAGAGGATTTTCTGTACAAAAAACTATTAGGTCAGATCGGTGAACGTGTGCGTCGTTACCTTGTAGGACGACAGTCATAACTCGGCGATTGAATGCGCCGTAGGGCGTGCGTAGGAGTTTGTTGCCGCTGAGATCGACCAGGAACATGTTCAACTGAGCGAGGAACGTCGCCGGCTGGAGGTCGAGCAATCGATTATTCGACAGGTCGATCATCACCAGACTGGCCATGTTGTAGAACGCATTCTGATCGATTGACTCTATCTGGAGAGAAAGGAGGTCGATGAATCACGCCTTTGTTAGTCATGTGCCACAGCAAAATTGAACCTCGTTGTCCTTTAGACTGAGCTGTTGCAGGTTATCTAGGCCATCCAACATGTCGGCCGTCAGTTCATTCAGTCGGTTGGATGGCATGAGAAAGATGACGATTGAACTGTTGAGGAAAGCGTCACGGTCGATTTTCGCGATTCTGTTCTCGCCCATGTAGAGTTGGTTCAGCCTGGGCATGTTGGCGAACGCTTCTTTGGGAATGCGTTCGATTAAGTTGCGTGTTAGGTCGAGCATTTCCAGCATTTCGAAATGACGAAATTGATTGGGTGCCAGTTCGCTCAATTTGTTCTCACTCAAATACATGAGACGCAGGTTAGGAACGTTGAGAAATGCCTGTAAGGAATGGTTTTAGGATAAATCGCAATTGTATGACGACTCTCACTTGTCGGTGCATGGAACGAATTTGATTTCCGGCCAAGTTGATGAGATTAAGCATCGGTAGATTCATGAATGCCAACGGTTCCAATATAGCAATCTCATTGTTGTGCAAATGCAGAGCCAGCAGCTGCTTGAAGCCGCGAATCGCTGACGCGGGCACTGTTTTCAAGCAATTTCTGCCCAAGTTGAGCGTTTGTACGCTGTCTTTTATGTCGTCGAACACTGCCTTCTGCACGTCGCAAATTCTGTTATTGGCCAGATTCACGTCGTAGAGCTGGAAAAAGACGATTACTCGAAATTTAATTGACACATTCAACGCTACCTTTGGAACATTTCTAAACGCCTGTCGATTCTCCAAGTCAGCTATGCTATTGTTCGACAGATCCAGAGTGAGCAGAGCGCTCATTCCGTTCAGGGCATTCGACGGCAGCTCCGTTAGGTTGTTGTGCGTGATAATCAACGACTGTAGCACCGTCTCCATACCATAGAAAGCGTCGTCGTCGATGCGCTCAATATCGTTGTAGGACAGGTCGAGCTTCTTGACGTAGAGCCCGTTGAAGAAGCGCGAGTTGAGTCGGCGCAGGCCGGCTTGGCGCATGTTAAGCTCCTGGATCAGCCCAAGCTGCGCCTGGTTGTAGCGAAGCACGGGCAACGTCTCGTTGGCCAAGTGTCCCGAGCAGTCCAGCATGACGCCGCTGTGGCTATCCTCGCACTTGCAGTACGTATAGACCGTCTGGTTCGTCGGGCACGCCGTCGTCACGGCCACGCTAACCACCATGAGGACGGCGATCAAACACGGTGATCGTACAGCCATCGTGCTCTGATCACGGACTGAAAACACAACTGCTCAGCATACTATGACTGACCAATGGACGTTTTTGCCGAGCACCAATCAACCGCGGCACCGATTCGTCTGAATCTCCAAAATCGCGCCCGCGACCCAACGCCTATCGCACTCAAACAAAAATGCGCAATTGAACGAACCGCCTGGCCGACAAACTTGGACTCGGAACTACACACACAGACTAGGCACTCGCCTATTCACGCTCAATAGGATGACCAGGGTGTGCCTATTTCTGCACCGTCGCAAACAAGACTACTACCGTCGCAGCTTTATGACCCGATTCGGCAGGCCGTGAATTCGACTGTCGACTCGCGGGGTAGCAACGGTCCGACGGGGCAAACGGCGGTCGCCTACACGTGAAGACGACCGATGGCAAGGTCGGTGGGGTTAACCGCCGGGCCGTTATGTCATTCGGCGAGCGTCGCACCCGTTGTGTCAGCGTCGAGGACGTCGCAGAGGTGGCGGCGGACAGACAAGCGCTGCGACCGACGCTGGAGACGGCCACCCCATCTGCACCAGCGACGAGGCAGTGCCGTCCGCCGCCGGCGATTCGGCGCAGAGAGAGCGGCGGGCGCAATTGTTCAAGGCGAGGGTCAACGATTGATTGCGGCGACGCAACCAGTGCGCGACGCCGGCCAGAGGTAAACGCACCCCCAGTCGACCATCCAGTCGCGCTGCGTAAGGCGGAACACCCGGGTTCAAACGCCCGTCGCCGGCATACAGACCCGCATTCGCCAAAGGGCCTTGACTCGCCGAAAAGAAGACCTTGCCACTGAATTGCGCCCTATCCAGTGACCCAGACCCCGCGTCATAGTCGATTTCAAACGACCGCGCCCCTTTCAGTGTCACTCAGATCTCCTTCTGAAGTTAGATTAACGAATTGTATTATTGTAGTGAAACGGACGATTCTTATGGCAATATTTACCCATCGCATAGCGCGCTACACAATCTAGGCATTCTCATCAATGGCTACAAAAATTATGATACAATCTGCAATCAGCTCAGGCATTGTACATAGAATCACAGGGGCAATCGCGTAATACAAGCATATATCACTTGAGAGAGCGAGCAAAAGCGTCGTGAGAGTGCAAGAATGAAAAATGTGACACTGTATAGAACTGACAATGACTGACAAAATGAAAGTGAGCGATTAGATCTCGGTGCGACTGTAATGGCGAGAAGAACCGGCGGGCGGGGGACCGTAAGTCCAGGCCAGCGGCGCCGATCCACCCATTGCAGTCCGAGGCAGACCAGTGTACGGGTCGAAGAGCGGGAACGGTCCCCGATGATGCTGCGTCGAAGAAGCCGGCATCGAAACGGCCGCAGAGTTGTCCACGCCGATCGCGTCGAACTGGCCGGTCATCGACTTGGGACTAGACGTCTTCGGCATGAAGAACTTGGTCTTGTCGAGCTCCGACTCGTCCACGTCAACGCTGCTGTGGTCCTCGTCTCTGTGCATGCGTCGACGGTAGCACATGATGCCGATGACGACCACCGTCAGGGCACCCACTGCGCCCAGTCCGATGGCCGTGTACATGCCGATCTGCGCCATGTCCTTCTGCTCTTGGGTCGCCTTCATCTGCGCCTCGTCCAGATCGTCGATGTTGTACGGCTTGAACGTGACGAGGTTCGGCGTTCGCGTGTACGTCGGCAGGTTGCGTAGCAAGTCTTCGAGCGTCTGCTGCTGCTTCTGAAAACGACGGCATATAGGACTTCAATTCAAGCAAACTACAAACTTCAAGACTACAAACCTGAACTTTGGCAGTTCCTTCGGCCCACAGCTCAGGATGGGATTTCCGGAGAGCGTCAAGGAGGTCGGGCGGCAGAAGTGACAAGTCGGGCGATTCACCCTTTGAAGCCGCAGCGAGGATGCCTGGAGGAAGACGCGACAGATCGAAGCCGGGCGGCAGCACCTTCATCAGCGTGGCCAATGGAACGCCGACCGGAACGCCTGATGTATTGATGCCAGTTGTCGCAGCTGGCGCGGCTTCGGCACCTAGCGATGGCAACTGCTGCGTGTAGTACTGCTTGATGATGTTGGTCTCTTCGGCAGACAGGCCGGGCAACTTGTCGGTCTGCACCACGGCGGCCAAAAGCTCCGGAGACAAGGACGCCAACGGCGGCAAGTACTTGGTCGTCATCTCGTCTACTTGACCATGCTCAGCCGCCCTCGCCAACTGCGCCATACGCTGCATGTGCTGCTGCACCAGCGTGTCGAGCGCCTGCTGCGGTATGCCGGGAATGCCACCGCCCTTGAGCACGTGCACAATGAGACTGGGAGGAAGCTGCAACATTCAAAAATTATCAACGTCATCGAACTCAAATGCAACAGCACCTTGCTGATGTCAACATCGCCGACGCCGGGCAAATTGACGACCAGATTGGGAATAGACTGAAGCAGTTGGTTGACGTCTGACTGAAGCGGCTGTTGCCCACCACTTTGGGCGATGTGACCCAGCGGAGCGCTGAACTGAGAGATCGCCTTGCTCAGATTGGGGTTGTCGACAGTGCCCGATCGGTCCACCGACAGCATATTCAGGCCCGGAACGTTTTGGAGCGAAGGCACCGCCTGGGTGATCGCGCCCAGGTAAGGGATGGGACTACCCAGGCCGGGAACGCCGGGGCTCATTCCACGCAGAGTCGGAATCAGGTTGCTCAGAACAAGCGCGTTGCCCAATACAGAATTGCCGAATAGAGAGTTGCTGAACACCGCACTGTCCATTACTGCAATTAATCCATTGATGCAATTAAGCAAAGAAAACAGAAAACAACTTACCGCCTGGCGCTGTGGTGGTTGTCTCGTTAGCAGTTTTGAGCAAGAGTTCCTTGAGCCGAACGCCGGCGTATTGCTTTGGACCGACGCACACAACTTCTGGCTGATAGGGTAGGAATGTGCGAACATTGTTCACCACCAGGTAGCGCACGAACCAGTCCAATTTCGTGTCGCACATAAGCGGATTGGCTGCAAAGTCAACAATCAATTTTGCTTACCAGCAACAACAATACTCACTGTCGAGCAAGATGTTCTGGATCTTGAACGGAAAGGTGCCCTCGGTGAAGGTCTGCAGACGATTGCTGGAAAGGTCGAGCCAGAAAAGATCCTTGAGCATCTTGAACGAATCATTCGGGATCGAAGCGAGCATGTTGTGCGCCAGGTCCAACGAGGTCAGCATGGGTACTGCGTCGAAGGATCCGGTACCGATGCGGGCGATCGAATTGTTGCGCAGACTCAGCTGTTGCAGACTGCGCATGCCATCAAACATGCCGCGATCTGAAACGAGCCAATTGCCAGCAAACGAGCGAGCTATGACAAAGACCGTAACCTACCAAGATCAGTGAGACTGTTGTTGGCGAGAATCAGGACCACCATTTGATCGAGCGAGTCGAATCCGTTGCGCGATAGTGTCTTCAATCGGTTGTTCTAAACCAAAATTCACGAAGTCAGTGCTGGATTTTACAATTGTCAAATATGTCAGTGATAAAAGAAACAAACCTGGAGACTGATGATTTGCAACTTGGGATCGGCGCTGAAGGCGAGAGTGTCGATCTTTTCTATTAGGTTGTCGTCGAGGAAGAGTTGTTTCAAACTGCCCATCTCTTTAAAGGACCCCGTAGGCACCTGCAAAATGCAAAATAGTATTAAATGAGAAAAAACAATCGTACCGTTCGAATGAGATTGCCAGATAAGTCGAGCACTTCAAGCTTGCGGAAACCTTGAAAGCGATTGGCGTCGACCGCCGAGATGCGATTATCGCGTACAAACAGGTACTGTAGCTCAGGAACGTTCATGAAGGCCATGGCGCTGAGACGCGTGATGGCGTTGCCGTTGAGACGAACTTCCTTGAGCTGCGGCAGATTCATGAACTGCATGTTGGGCACGTCGCTGATCAGATTGCCCGACAGGTCTAGATACTGCAGGCGGCTTGAGCCACGCAAGTTCGCTGCAGGCACCGCCGACAGACAGTTCTCGCCCATGTCCAGCAGCTCCAGCGAATCCTTAGTTTCGTTCAGCGAGTTTCTAGAATTAGCACTCATGAGTCATTTCATTGTCGCCAAATTATCCATTTATTCCAATAGTAACAGTCGCTAAATATGAGCACGCCCTTCCCTTTACCGCCTCATCATAATCAGCCAATGAACAAAATGGCACTGTATAATTTAAGCTGCACAGCCGGCTTAGTTGTGTTTTGCATAGTAAAAACTCTCGAAAGCGTAATCCTATAGCGGTATTCCAGAATTGTGAGGCGGTCGAAAAACAGTAGCATATGTGCCATTATTACCGTAAATGCAGCATTGCCCGCCCGCGCTAATTTGCAGTCGCGCCGAGTCAAACGTTCCCCGACGGGCGCAGTCACACCCACGCTGCGAATTCGGCAACTCGCGACCTTGACACGCATGACGCGTTCTGCCGCCGCACAGCCACGATTACGCCTTCCTTTTCCGCATTGCGCAATTCCCGACTAACACCCTCGCATCCGCAATCCGAAATCCTCACTACTCAATCCCCACATGACCCCCGCTCGAAAACGACGACCGACAAACACTAACCGTGACAGCTGGCAGATCTGGTTCCGGCGAAGCCACAGTTGCTGCAGGTTCGGCATGCCGACGAACGCCTTCTCTCTCACTTCAGTCAGGTTGTTGCCGTTCAGGTTGACAGACTTGAGCTTGCCCAAACTGCCCAGCGAAGGCCATGTGCCCAACGAGTTGTTGGCCAGCACGAGCTCTTCAAGAACACCCGCCTGCCCGTTGAACGCTCCGGCTTCAATCTGTAAGCAAAACAAATAGTCAACAGCGGGCGGAAAGTAACCATTTGCGCGTTCTTACCTTGGACAGACTGCAGTTGGAGATTTCGAGTGAGCGAATGGCTACAGTGCCGAGGTCTTTGGAGTTTAGTGTCGGAATGAGCGAGTCCTGGAAGACGAGCTTCTGAACAACGGTCTTGGACGCGCTCTTCAAGATGCTCATCACAGAAGAAAAGTTGGCTTTCTGGCACTGCACGATGATCGCTTCGCCGGTATAGTCTTCGCACTGGCAAAGAGTCTTGAGTTCGTTCGGGCACGCTGCACAAACAGTCAGCAGAAGCAGCAAAGTTGACGCCACCCCGAAGCGCCATTGTAGGTTCATCTTCGAAGCAGTGACGCTCGTCAGTCGATCCGGGAGGACCCGGAGTAGTAGGGAGACGAAGATTGGGTAAAACGAATTCAGACGGATAAAACAGCACCAATGACGGCGTTCTCTTCAAGTGACAATGATAATAGTGGGGCGCTGGTCGAAATATACCAGCGAGTCGTCGAGAAAATCAGCCGCTCTCAGCAATTAGTGCATTGAGGACAAAAAATTTGCATGACGTCAGCAGAAAGCGCGCCAAGTTTGAATGAAGCGGGAGGAGCAATAGAAACGCCATATTGACCGGCGCCACGGAATGGTGGACGAAGCGGGGCGAACCGTCGCATGATATTGTGTTTACATGGCGATACGAGACGAGCGGCTCTTCTTGGCCGATGGCGACTCGAAAAGTGGCCGCAGTATTGCGACAAAATGCAGCCGCTGACGCAGTGGCACAATCGAGAGCGCGCTTCCTCCCCTCGGCCGGCCAGAAACTGGGTCTCGTCGATTTCGTCCGTTTGCGACGGCGCATCGGCGCAGGCGCAATTAGGGCACAAGGTCGGGGCCGTGTCGGACGATCGGCGCGGCAGTTGCGCCGTTTCCCGCGCGACGGCGTCGACGAAGGAGAAAACGCCTCTTCTTAGTGCCATGCCTCGGTCAGAAGTCAAGGACCTTGGCCCCACTCTGCCGACTTTCGTCTAGTCGCCGTGCGCCTCCAACCGTGTCGTTGACTCGCACACGTTCTCGTTCATTCTCAGTTTCACTGCGTCGTCCGCATTCCTCTGCTTTAATTCAACCTCTGATTGTTGGTTCAATGCTTTGAGCGATCAATTCCAATGAAAGTCATCTTTTATGTCACAATTGCGGAGCAAAGCAGGTTGGAAGATACAGTTCGATTAGCGAGCCAAATAAGCCGAAGCGGCTGGGCTTGGCTACGTGAGCTAGATGCACACTCGTTTCGTTCCATAGAGCTCGTGCAGCCCCCAGGAAACCACCACCATATTTCACAAAATCAACAATAACGACAACACAACACTTCACAACGAAGCACGAACACAACAAAATATATCGTCATTTATAAACGCGGCACGGGATTTGCACAGTAGCTGGCATGATCATCTTTGTTATACTGCGAATAGTTAGTGCCTGTAGTTCCTGAAAGTGAAGGTATCGGGGAGATTGGCAGGAGGTCGCCATGAAGAATGGCGTAATTGTCCGATCATTCAAAACCACCAGTACCAAGGTCGATTGAGAAAGTACCCGGTGCGCTGCTGTGCGGCTCGGTTTTGGTACATGTGCGAGCCGGGCTCGGGTGGACTCGGATATGCCGAGCCGTAGCCCGAGTTGTAGCCAGCCGACACCGTCGATCCACCGAATCGCCGTCGGTCCTCCTCTTGCTTGCGCTGTCTTCTGTTTTTCCCGACCATGTACCGGACGACCATCAGAAGAAGCAAGGACACGAAGAATATGCCCAAGATGATGCCTGCAATTGTATTGCGTATAATTAGTGAAAGCTTTGGGTTGTTGCTCACCGAGAATGACGGCGGCGAGATTGACACCGGCTAGCTTGTTGTCTTGCTTCATATTAGTGGATATCATAGGAGAGCCCAACTCGGTCGACTGAGCAGTGATCAAATTGACTGGTTTTCTGTTCATTTCCTTGGCGAGCGAAGCTTGCACTGTTTGGATGTGCCCCGGCGCCTTGGCGAACGGCGACTGGGTGGTGACCGGGTCGATCTGGCGAATTTCGAGTCCGTTGACGTTGGCCGGCTTCCAGCACTTGGTCGGCTCGTAGCCGGGCGCGGTGATCTGGATGTCGCGGTTGTCGCGCAGCCACTGGCGGAACCAATCGAGTCGCTCATCGCACGTCCATGGATTCTCTGTAAACGGGGTTTGGTAACAATTTCGTCATAATCGCGAACGGTGCAAATGTGTACCGTAGAGATAGAGAACGCGAGACGTGGCCGGCACCGTTTGTTCGAACGATCCGCTGAATGTGTCGCGAGCCAACAGTTGAATCCGATTGGTACTAAGGTCGAGCTGTTTGAGCGACGGCAGTCCGCTGAACGAACGGTCCTCGACCACCGAAATCTCGTTTCCTTTCAGGTCGAGTGACACCAGTTCGCTCAAAGTATTAAACGCTCCCCGAGCGATGCTAAAGAGAACGATCCTTGTTTAAGTCAAATAATATAGACACGACAGGTAGTTTACCTCGTCAGTTTGTTGCTGTTTAAAACGATAACTTGAACTTTTGGAATTTTTTGGAAGACGGCGGGCTCCAGGTTGGCAATAGAACAATCGGGCATCTCGAGTCGCACAAGACCGGGGACGAATTGAAACGTTGAGGCGTTCAGTTCGCGAATGTGCACGTTATTTCCCATCGCCAGCACTTTCAGTTGGTTGACGTAGTAGAACATTAACGGGTCGACGGTGGTGAACTGATTGTTGCTTAAGTATAAATAAAGCAGATTGGGGACTTGTTGAAGCGCCTCAGCTGGCATGCTCGTCAGTCGGTTCACTTCCAAGCTTAGCGACTTCAAGTTAGGCAGCGGAAGAGCTCCGACTCCAATGCTGTCCAGATGATTGACGCCCATCGATAGGTCTTCGAGCGTGACCAAATGCGAAAGTGCCGCAGTTGGTACCTGACTCAGATAGTTTTTGTCCAGACTGATTTGTTCGATCGATTCGAGTCCGAGAAATCCTTGCGCCGGAATTTCAGTCAGTTGATTAGCGCTTAAGTCGAGTCGCCGTAAAATGGTTCGGCACTGGTAGGTGAGGAAAGCATTGTCGGGGACGCGAGCAATACCGTTGTTCGACAGTACCAATGAGCGCAGGTTGCGAAGCGCCGGAATACCGCTCTGCGGAATCTCACCGACCATATTCGAACGGATCTCGAGCTCGTTCAGCGTGTCGATCAGAGGACCGTCGAACGCCTGCGGGTGGATGGTGACCAGGTCGTTGTTCCGAAACACCAGTCGTTTGATAGATAAAGTGCGGAAGGCGAACGCGGGAATCTGGTCGATCGGCGTGTTGCTGATGACCAGGCTGTCGATGGTGATCTGCGGGTTGCCAATGGCGCGAAGGGCTGCTTCGAGCGAGCCAGCCTGGTCGCAGACCACCGACACCGGCTCGTAGCGAGTCGTTGCGCAACTGCATGGCATCTTGATGGTGTCCGGGCACTGTCCAAAGACGACAGCGGCCAGCGCAGGTATCACGAACAACGCCCTCATGATCGTCATGTTCCTTGCTGCGTCATCTGAAACGTCAACCAACGGGTCTCAATATGATGCCGCGCAAAAAATGCGTGAAGAACGAAGAAGGAAGCGCGCAAGTACCATCGATCACCGTCAGTAGTGGGAGAGCCTGCAGATCGACTGTTTGTGGCTGGACTTAGCGTATTGGCTTGGACGATCGCCCGCCCGATTCCTACCGCGCCGTTCCCACCGTTGGTCCGGTGGACAACGGTTTACTTGGACATCCGACCAAACAACCAGCAGGACACGGACAACATTGGCATGAGGTTAAGGGCGCCACCGGCACTCAACTGCATCCACCGGTCGTCGGACGGCGTCCGCTACGTACTAGGGCGCGTTCGTCAAAAGAGAACGCCGCTGACGTGTCCACTTCACCGACCACAGCGGCCACAACAAGCACAAGAGCCAATTGGGCTAATCGACTTTTGCTTTTCGGCGTTAATGACGAAATGGCGGAACGATAGCCGATCGCTGTCGAATGTTGATTTTGAGTAGTCGATTGCACCGCCATATAGCCAAAAGGTGGACAAACAGACCGCCCGCCGAATCGCTATTCGATCCGGCCTGACACGGCGCATGCGTGACGCTGCCCACCCGTGTTGACAGCGATTCCAGCAGAGATAGCCACTGGCTACAATGGTCGCGACGAGAGCTGCTACGTCGGACTTGGCAGAAGGGACGTTTCGCGCCTGGCTGGAAGAGCCGAGTGACCGGTGACCGGAGAGGGGGGACCAGCGAACGCGCGTCCGACGCTGGTCAGAGGAAAAGTGGTGTTTGCCGAGTGGTCGCGGCTCGGCGCCGACGCCGTCGCTGAATGCGCGGTCATTCTACGCGGCCCGACCAAACAGACCGCCGAAATCCTCCACCGACCCGCCCCTCGTCTCCGGCCTCTCTGGCTGCCATGCGACCTGCGCTTAGCCAAGCTGCAAATACAGCCGGCGACCACTCGCGCAGATCCGTCGCCCCGCCACATAGACAGGCTTGTCGAGCTGTGTCCGTCCGGCGCGTGACCGGCTCGTTCTTTCAAATTTAACGTCTCTTCGTGTTGCGCTTTGGTGTTGACAAGCGACACATTGTCGGACTCGCGAATTCGTGAAACAAGCATTTGTCACCACCTAAACACACACTCAATACCCATTGATTTCAACACTTTAGAATCATGTATTGCAGCCGACAATGTGTTGACGCAGAACAGCTCGGGAGTGTCACTCAGTCGAGTGAAAGAGGAGACGCAACGCCGCAGAAATGACTCCGACTCGCCGGCATTTCCCGATTTCCCGCAGGGTCTCGAGCAAGGTACTTCGCTCATTTCCTTCAGTCAATATCCGTTGGATACTGTACACTTTGCGTGCTGCAGACGCGAGCAGCAACATTGACGAGACAATGTCGATCGCGACGGATGCATCGGACGACGATCAGTTTGTCGTTTTGGACACTCCCGACGGTGCTCCGTTCGACGATGTGTTCCGAGAAGAAAACCAAGGTATATTTACTATATTCCATGAGCACTCCGCATCGGTGCAATTCAGGACGCGTCACGGTCGCAGAGGAAGCGTTGGAAGCCGTCGGTCCTACAAACAACGAATTCCTCGAGCGAATTCTATCCGAAAAGGTGAGCATTAATTAGTGTAATTAATTTTGAGTGACGATGCAAGTTCGTGTCTTAAGGTATCGGTACTGACGGCCAAGTTGAACAATGCGGACCTGTTGGTGGGGTCGGCTGACCAATGTTCACGCATCACGATACAGAGTCGAGGAGTGGCGGTCGGAGAAGCGGTCGGCATCCCTTTGAGTCTAGTGTACGCGAAGGTCAACTCCAAGGATACTGGTGAGTTGACCAGTGGTCAGTCTATTTCGGCGATCGACTTCATCGAAGATTTTTAGTTTTGTGCGAGAGCCCATCTCCTACTAATGCGGCCCAATGCCCCCTGACAATGGAAATCCGTTCGAACGGCGCGAAAGACAAAGGAGCACTGACGGTATCATTAGAATCTATGAAACAACCCTTACAAACTTCTCTGCATTCTAGGGCCACGTCTCTGGCTTGAAGTTGTCTATCGGTGACGCCAGTCTGTCCAATTTGGGAGCATTTTTGCAAGACGACAGTGCCGAAGAAGGAATGTCGGTCAAGATTCGCGTCGAAGACACCGCACTGACGATCATAGTACAAAAACTGGCATACATTCCTGCTTCTTGTATCATCGGGCGTATTTCAGGATCCAAAAAAGCCGGATGCGCTGCGTATTCTGGTGCAAAGCTCGGTGATATTGCAGGGAGGCGTACCAGGTAAATCAAAAACGACCGTTAATCGGCAGTAGATCCCCTACTTTCAGACGAGACGCCGTCGAACGGACCCAGTAATCGACTGGTGGTACTTGAGAAAGAAAACGCTGAACTGCGTCGAAAGCTCGACGAAGCCACAGAGTTGATGCAGAAATCGAAGAAGGAAACGCTCAAATAAAACACTTTGCGGATATCGGTGATTCAGAGTTCCAGAGTTCTTTCTGCTATCCGTTTGTGATGCTCCACGAAATTTCCGCCTATTGCCCTAATTTTCCGAAACGGTTGTTCCGACGGTAATGTACGTACATCGATTGAGTTAGATGCATTTCGTACTTTTCTATTTTTCTTTCCTGGTTCTATTTGTTCATTCAGCAAATTTACTGACTGCAAGTGAGATTTTCATACTATCATTACTGAAGCATCAGAGACATATTATCCCAAATGAAAAATGTATTATCACGAGGTGTTGAGATTGAGGATAAATCATAATGATGTTCAACATCGTTATTATACAAGAATTAAGCGAGCGCATCAACCACCATCGATTTCATCAAGTTGCCACCGCATAATTCATTCATTTCTTCCATTCGGCCGGCGATTTCATCGCGCAACAGAATCTGAAGAAGGTATTTAGTGTTAAGCCCGGAACACAATACACGCCTGTCGCCTGTCGCCTGTCACGTGCGCGCGCGCTGATTGGTAGTTGCCTAGGCTACGCCCAATCCACGCGCGTACAGGCGACAGGCGACAGGCGTGTATTGTGTTCCGGGCTTTAGATATAGGGAAATCTAATAGAAAATGAGAACCTTGGCGCTGGCAATCATTTCTCGCGCTTGTCTGCGCGATAAATGAGCGATCACATTCGTCAACTGAGAGATGTCTGCCTCGGCGATCGCACTGATCGTTCGATAGCCGGTCTGATACAGCTGCCGTGCTCGACCCTGATAAGTTGTTCGCACGTCAGTATACCGGAACATCAGTGATGAAAATGCTGTTACCGTCTTGACGCCCTGTAGCTCCATCAATGGAATCAGCTCCATTTGCACGCAGTGCGCCAATTGGCGCACAAAGTCCGGCAGAAGCAATTTGAACGGCCACAGCTCCGGTACGTGCTTTAATCGAACGTCCGTTAAGCACTCACTGACCGTGCCATGAAAGGGCGTACCTCACAGAAGCGACCAATGGACGAGGCGTTGCTGGCGGTCGACTGAAGGAACGTCTGCACCCATCCACGAGTGGTGTCAAATCGCATAGCCACATCCCACACCGGCTGCTGCTTCCACAGTCGGTTGAGCATCAATGCCAAGTACAATCGTGTCAGTTTCCCCAACTGCTCCTTCTGGAATAACTCTTTGCAAAAATGGCAATCGCAAGGTGCATACTTCGATCAAACCGCCACGATGCGATATCCGCTGAACCAAATAGCCTTCGGAAACGTTCAGCATCGTGAAAACTTGTCGCTCTTGCTGGGTTAATTTGCAATACTGAACGGAAAGGCAATAAAACGAAATGTGCGCAATCGCCTACCTCGCGGTAAAAAAGGTCCCAGTTAATGTGTACATTGGACAAAGAGTCGTAGGGCACGACGCAGAACAGCAGATGCAAGTAGGATGAAAGAACGAGACCGTTGTTCAGCGCCAACTTCAGGTCATCACAGAGTAGGTGAGCGCGCTGGGCGTTCACTGGTCCCGCATGACTGCCTTTGCCCAACGCCGTCGGCGAGATTTCATCCTGAAAAATTAACGTTCAAGGCACTCATCCAGCAACACGTCGGGATAGTACATTGAGCTCGGCGATAAGACCGTTTGACAGCAACGATGACATCGCTTCATCCGTCAACCGTTCGAGATCTACATTAGTCTGAATACCGAACAGCGTCCCGCGCAAAAATGAAACAGCGGCATTGCGCGAATTGATTATCTGCAAGTCATGTGTCACGCAAGAAAGAACAATAGTGTAACTCACCTTTAGCGATATCAGACTAAGAAGAAGCGTTTGAAGCCCAGCAGAGTCGTCTATGTTCAACTGAGACTTACAAGAGGCCAGCGGACTATCCAGCATAGTGGAAAACTGAAAAATGCGCATACCTCTGACAAGAACCAAAAATTCAAAGCGATCCCGAAAATGGAATGACCCCATAGGAGTTCAGCGTTGACAATAGGATTAAAATAAAAACCGACCTGCAGCTTTTGCGCACCGGGTTGTACAATGGTGATGCTTTCGCCCGTCGAGTCGAGTCCAGCTCGCCCGGCCCGTCCCACCATCTGCTTGTACTGCGCTAAACTCAACGGACCGTTGCCGATCATCGGCGAGCGGATAATCACTCTGAAACAGAACCATAGATAAGAAATTAAACGGCAGTACGCGCACCGCTTGGCAGGCAGGTTGACGCCGGCGGCCAGCGTCGACGTGCAGCAGATGACGCAGAGAACACCCTCCAGGTACGCATCCTGAATCAGGCGACGCTCCTCGGTCGTCAAACCCGAGTGGTGGTAGGCGATGCCGAGAGGGATCGTCCTCACCAGCGTCGGGCACATGCGATTGTCCAATTCTTGCCGCATTGTCTCCAACAGCGTCCGTCGTTCCGCCATTTTGTG
>JAQGAX010000199.1:0-20926 GCA_034698105.1 Plectus exinocaudatus | reverse complement strand
CGCCGGCCATGCGTTTATTAAGCGCTTCGTCATGACTTAAAATTCGCCACTCCAAATGGCGCATGAAATCGCCGAATGTGGATTTAATTCAGCGTCTATCTCAGATGCGTTTGACAAGATCGAGCCCGGCGCGGAGCGTCGATACTAAATGCGTAAAGACGCGTCAATAATCCCGCCACTTATTGCCGCGCGAACAACGGCCTCATTTCGGCCGACTATGCCAGTGATGACGGAAGCGCTCGGCCCTCAACATCCTATTCTATTTACAGCCTTTTTGTTATTTGTACGTGGTTCCAAAATTACTACGAATTCCAACACTTAATCCAGGGTGGACACCTGGGGTTTCTTGGTGGGTGGCCAAAAGGGAGGAATAGTAGACTCCATACCTGTAACCAGGGGTCTAGGGGGATCGGACCCTCCTGGCCTGACCCCCTCCCCCAGCGAGAAAGTCCAGAAAAACATTTTCGCCACGTAGTGGCGAAAAAATGTTGGCGATTTGTTTGAATTCGCGCCGAATTCGAGACACGAAGGTACCCCCCCCCCCCGAGAGAAGGTCCAGACCCCCCCTGGCCTTGGACACCCGTTACAGGTATGGTAGACTCCGATTTTTGCGATGATCATCCCCATAATGTTCACAATTGTTTACTGGAAGCAGGTTCTGACAATAATCCATTGTCAGCATTAAAAATAGCTCACCTCATTGCCTCATATTCACCGCGCAAAGAATAAAAACGTTAGAATGGATTATTTGCAAGCAAAGAATAACTCTACTTACACACATTATAACCAAGTGGATTACGAGTGGGGGAGGGCGGAGGACTATGGGACGTAGAAAGACGGAGTACGCTTTGAGCTCGTGATAGTGCTCGGCGTCGTGTCGTCTCATCTGGGAGGAGTCCGGGGAGGCGGGTTGGACCAGACCGCGGCCGAGGCGGCAGGGGACGGACACGTCGGGCCGACCGCCCGGGCGGGGCGTATTAAAAGCGCTCGATTGAAATATCGGACCTGCGAATCTCTCTCTAACCGACGAGGGGGACGCCGCCGCCGACGCTGGTCGATGGGGCTAATCTTGGACAGCGGCGGCGTCGGGGCCGGGGCGACCGCCGAATAGGCGAACAGCGGCCGGCCGGTCCGTCTGAGACGGCGGCGCCAAAATATCGGCGAAAGTCGTCCGGCAGGAAGGAGTGGGTTGCGGCTGGGAAAGGGAATGGGCTGGCCGAGTTTCTCCACTGCTACTCGTCTTAATCGATTCGCTCGCGTGGCGCCAGCAGCTGGGGAAGGAAGCTGGAGGAGCTGGAGAAGGATTGAGGATTGCTCGGTAAACAGTGGAACGTACGGCGGAACGTACATAAAAGTATGTCCCACTGATGGGAAGGAATTGAGGGGCTCAGCCCAAAAAGTCGCAGTGACCCAAAGGATTGGAAAAGGAAAACATTGCTGATTGCTTGCAGGAAAGCCGTGCAAATCGCATTGCATAAGCGCAATGAAGTGCACAAAGGCAGAAAGAAGGAGTATTGCCAAGAGAGCAAGCAAAACATATTGACCGGCAAGTTTGAGAAGGATGGTCTCTAAGCAGTAGTAGCGCGTATTCAACGTACTATCGCATAATCGGCAATAGCACTGGGAGAATCGCTGAACATAAACCGATGCGTACGCAGTCGCTCAAGACGGCTCGTCGCTAAGTTAATTCGCGGAGAAATCACGATGACTAGACGCGACAGCATCCAATGATGCAATCACACTCCACCAGCTCTACAATGATGTGTAACCCCGACCCTGGCTCGCTGCTGGCAAATTTCATCCGACATAGGAGACTTTGAATGAATCGGCGGTCGTCAGAGTGAGACCATTGGCTTCAGGCCAAGAGCGCGTTGACCGTTGGCCGCGCTATTGGTCATTTGATAGGTAACGACACAGATATAGGAAGGGTGTACGATTGACGTATTGCTTAGTTAGGCGACTGCAGCGAGTCTAGCTTGGGTAATCAGCATGGTCCTATCAAATCGGCATCGGCGCGGACGGCCGATGAGCCAATGAGCCAATGGTTTCGGCGTCGAAGAAATAGCGTCGTACTATAGCGTCGAGGAAATTACGAAGCAAGCAAAGCGAATGAACAAGCCGCTAGCTGGCTGAGGGGACGCATCACCACTCTCCTTGCTCCGCGCTGCTACTTCTGCTGCAGGAAGACGGATGAGCAAAAAGTTTAATCGATCGCCTCGTTTCCGTCACAGATTGGCAGCACGACAGCAGAAGTGCTAAGCAGAGATGAGCTACTAAGCAGCGAAGGTTTTCAAAGTTTTCAGACTGCTTCCCAGAAAAGATGAATAGGACGAATGGGAATGGATCAGCGCAGCATTTATTATTTACTGATTGTGAAAGTTTTGCAATATCTACAATCATAGTTACATTTGCCACTGTGCCATCTCGCTGAATAATTGCCGCTGCTGGGATCATTTAACCGGAAATTCTCGCTACACTTCGAAATATTGCGTATTCGGAGAGGTGGCGGGTCACACGCCTATTCTGCGTCCCTACTGCTATATAGACTTCTATAACAGCGAGAAGATTGTCGTGAAAGAGAATGGGGAAGGAACGCATCCCCCAGAGGGTGTTGCTAACGTAGCATCCTATGCGCTAACTCCAAAGTGAATGGGAAATACTACCCCTAAATCTCGAAACTCCCAGTCCCCGACCCCCAGTCCCCGCTGAGCCAGCACGACCAAATGAACTACAGCCAAAGTTATAAGGACGGATAGTACGCCTGCGTCACCTAACGTCCTGAACCTGCCAGAGTAAACGATCTAAAAACGCTTTTGCAATTGCCACTAACATCGCGAGACGTAGAAAATGAGTCGCACTGAAAATCAGCAATGGCAAACAGCCTCACAGCGCTATTAACTTCGAAATGCTTTCCGATGATGACCTAACATAACTCCGGTACTAGCGAATCACCATCAACACAACCAAATGAGCAAGAAGGAACATTAACGGAGCCCGGCCCAGCCCGCTGCTGCTCTCCAGTCAACGATGCCGCTGCCTGTTGCGTTGCTGGCGCGCAGGCGGCAGAGGACACGGCCGACCCGTCCTTCGAATGAGTAATGCCGTGTGTAGAGAGCGTCGGGTCCGGGAGACTCGGGGTCTCTTCGCTGCCCGCGCCTCCGCCGGCGCCTCACACTGCCCCGCAGGAGATGGCTGTGATTAGCCGACGAGAGTGCGTACGAGCTCGTTTGCGCAACACTTTCGATGTCATTTATCAGTGTTAACGCCGTGTCAGATGAATTATATTTGCAACGCTTCGACTTGAGCGGGGAGAGAGGGTTCCGTGCAGATGTTGATGTGGGCGGTTGGTGGGCGTTGCGGGGTGGATGGATGCGGGTGGTGCTGTTTCTTCTTCCTCACCTCACGTTACTGAACCAGCGTTTGAAGAATTCTTTATTTCTTGTTTGTGGTGTTTGGTCTTTCTCTGAATCTGAATATAATAAATCAGTCAATCGTTTGTGCAACTACCATTTCGCTCGATGTAAAAGTATCAATCTCGATACTGCTGCATTGTGCGGTTGTTTGGCGAACGGTTGCCTTACCCTGTCACTTCGTGAGATAATTTCATTGTCCAAGGATTGTATTACAATAGATAACACAAATGCCGCTTGCTTTCAAAATATTCTAAATATGATTCAGCTTCAATATAGATTCAGCGGAGAAAGCTACAAGAGAAAGAATGCAATGTTCTGCACGTAGAAAGATGTTCGAACGCAATCCGTCAGTGTCACTGAATGGAAATTGGGCAATGGGCTTTCGTGGGCGGCCAGTTTTCGTCGGCAGCTCAAGGTCATCTCGCCAGTCGCCAAGTGCGCGCACAAGAGAGAGAGTGGGCACGCACACATACTGCACACGGAAGTAGTGCAGACGCGAGTACTCAATGTCAGCATATCAATGTTGTTACCCTGACCAGTGAACTGACCGCGTTGATTTATTTGATTGCTTGATTTTAATTGATGACTTAAGGGTACTATTAATTTATCTTTAGAAACGGTGGTGTGTTCGTTTCTACCACCTGCCTTTTCTCTTTTCTTTCTGTTGTAATAAGAGAACCAAAGCGAGAAATTTTGATTTATTAAACGGAAAATGGATTAAGCCAACAATTCTACAGGAAGATTTGCCTAATGTTATAGAGGATAATATGTTGGTCCTCGAACTAGGACGTGTGTTTCTCACTCGGTTGCTACTCTTATAAAACAATCAAATGTTATGTGCTACTTTCAGGCTAAAGAACAATGCAATCCGAATCCGACATCGTCATCTCGTCGTTCGAACGCCGTGTTCGACGACTGTTGGAGACGGCGTACCGCTGGGTGATCGCGACCATCGTCTCGTCGATCATGTTTGACTTCCTCTTCTCGTCCATATGGATGCATGGCTACATCTGGTCGCTCAACCAAAAGTACGAGGTGGACATGAGCGACCAATCGGCCGGTCACATCGTCGAGCACCAGCGTCGCCTCTTGCCGCCCAACGACCGGCTTGTCTACTCCTGCATTACTGTGATCGCCGTCTGGTTAATGATGCTGTCAGTTTTTAAAATTTATGCAATGGACAATCAATACCGGGAAAACCCGTAATACCCGAGGACCGTCCGTAAAAAATTTCTAGGATGCGTAGCGGATTAATGGGAATAGTTGCCTATGGTTGGCTTTGACCGACCAGAACAAAAGGGCAGATTTCAGTGTGCGCAAGATCGAAAGTTTTTTAACATCGTAGCAGCTGGCAGACAGCTTGAACTAAATGGTGGCTGAATCCCCTCAATAAAACAGCTAACACCAATTATCGCTTTCCAACTTCCAGAAATTTACACGCTTTCGGTCTTTGGATGCTACAAAACAATTGCCGCCGTGCCCATAATATAGATGATCAAAACGTATCGTTTTCCAGAGCTGCTGGTTTTCGATCACCATTCAGTATCTGGCATCATTTCAAGCTAAGCGTTACACTGGGCGCAATGTCGGGACTCATTCGTTGCTTGCAAATGAAACAGCGGATTTATCCAGCTGTTCACGAAGGATTCTACGTTTACTTGATGGTGTTTCTCATTGGCATTGTTCTCTCAGCTAGAAGCTCGTCTGTTGAAGATGAAACTGGAGAAGATGCAAAAACGAAGTGATAATAAATTCACTTATTAATATTTGTCTCTATTTTTTCTTCTGTGATACTATTTGTGATTGTGATCGACTCGCAGTTCGCAGCTTGAAAATGATGTGTCACTTTTTGCAATAAAGCAAATAAGCAGGAGTAATTTGTGAAATGGCTAGAGTTAAAAGTCATTATTTAGTTACTTGCAGATCGAAGCATTTGTTGTGTCTATAAGAAAAGAAGTGTGGTAAAATTGAATGAGCTGTAGACTACTCGCATTTGTTTGGCAATGGCACACTAATTCAACCAGTCTGTTTTTTGTGTATTAGCCAATGCTAATCCATCTCGGGTTGAGTTTCTGCGGATTTGAACCCTCTCCCGCTTTGCTTCGTACTTCGTTATGCTTTGCAGCGAATACTGCACATAATCTCTTGAATTAATAAGTCGGTGGAAAATTTATTTGCATATTCGCACTTCTCGTAATCAAAACGAATCAAAGAGTTACTGGTTTCTGCAAAGGTTTGAACAAGATGCTGGTTAACTGCAAAACTTACCAAAAATCATGCACATGACACAAACCGCATTGTACACGTAAATGCAATAGCTGGCTGCCCAAACAATGACACATTCTGAATTGGAATGTTCTAAACAAAAATAACGGAAACAACAACAATCCTTTTCCAATTTGGAGGGAGAGAGTAGGAAGACGTGCGTGTGCTTGAGAAGAAAGGAGGTGGAATTAATGCATAACAGTCGTTGAAATAGAAAACTCAACTCAACTCAACTCAACTCAAGGAATCAGATACTATCATAAATATATAAAATTGCGACAACAACGTGATTTTTTGAACGACAAGTACGCCTGAGCGAGAGGACTTGAATCATACACATATAAATAGAATTGAAATAGCGCGACCTGTTATATTTTGCGCAATCACAGACATAGCCAAATCAATTTTAGGGCAAAACAATTCTCAGCTTATGCATGCACAAAATGAATGAAAAGATGGGAATAAAGAGTGAAATTGATACGAAAATTTTTTTCGATGGTATGGAAGAGTCTCGCTCAAGACGCTCAACAATAATTGCGGTGATCGCAGGCAGTGGCGCGCGCAGCTGGGGAAGCCTTCTGGCAGGAACCGTGCTGATTGGTCGTTGCCATGACGATATCCAATCAGCTTATTTCCCGCCAAAAGGTCCCCCAGCTGTTTACGTCACTGATAGCAAGAGAAGAACACCATGCTTAGGGTCGTCCATGAATCATGGATGATTACCTTTTTCTCCGACCGTACGCATCCGCGCCACCACCACCGCCAGAGCTCACTGAACCGCCGCCACCGTAGCTCGGGAACTGAGCTGGTAGCGGAGCTGGATTCTGACGACTATTGTGCGCTGGCGGCCATGGGTCTTCCACTTCGGGCGCTTGGTCGACGACAATGATCGAATCGACGTTCTGACACACGCACGTGCCCGGGTTTCCTAAAGAGGTTTAATGAGCTTTATTGCGATTAGGGGTGGCTTAATTGATGGTTATGACGCTATCGCAACTCTAACCATTTACAATAGATACCTGCTTCATTTTTCGGTAATAAGAATCTATCAGGAAGTTTGAAATCGCTTCCTGCCAGCGGTCCTTCAACAATTTTTTATTCTCTAAAATACCACATAACCCCCTTCGGAGTTTAATGACTGGCTGAGCGGAGGTATGCTTCTATTTCAGATTATGCTACTATTAAAGATTGCAGTTCTAGTTCTAACTGTCAGAATAAATACGCTACTGATCGACGAACACTTATTTATAAAATTGCAACTTGCCTGGTGGTCCTGGGCCGCCCAATGGGCCTTCTGGACCTGGGTAGCCGTTTTCGCCAGATTCTCCAGGATGACCAGGCCAGCCGCGATCGCCAGGAGGTCCTGAAAATAGTTTCGTTGTAAATGTAATAAGAAATTTACTTCAATATTATATGCAGCTTGCAAGTTCTTGGATCTTGGACTTGGCAAAGAAACGGATGCTTACCGGTGAGACCATTCTTTCCAGGAAGACCAGGAAGTCCAGGTCCGCCGATTGGTCCGTTTGGACCTGGATCGCCCGGTCCTCCCTCGGTTACGTGTGCGTCGGGTGTCGGTCCCTTTTCTCCAGGCTGTCCTGGCGGACCCTTGTAGCCCGGCGGTCCAACAGGTCCAGGAGGTCCAGGCTCGCCATCGGCACCGTCACCTCCTAAAATGCATCCAATTGCAGGATTTATTACTAAGAAAACTCTACAAACCTTTAGCTCCGTGCTCGCCAATCGGTCCAGGATCACCGGGGAACCCGGGCCAACCCTTGATGCCAGGAGGTCCCTTCGGGCACGGACGGCACGGTGGCGGTTCGCGAACGCCGAATTTGGGACACGTCTGGTTCGGGGTGTGTCCAGGAATACCAGGCGTTCCTGCGTGTCCGGGCATTCCAGGAGAACCCGGAGTGCCGGAAGGTCCACGTGGACCAGGTGGACCGGGAATGCAGCATCCTGAAATTATCATTTAGCATTCAATAAATATCCTGGAATTGACATTTATCGTTCAATAAGATCGCTCTGAGTAGGGTGCATTGGAGTTTTCCGTGACAAATGCAAGTTCACTTGTACCCTGTGCACTCAAATCACCTCATTTGGTTTATGCGGTATCTTGATGTACTTTTAAAAACGAACACCCACTTACGATGCACCATCAAAGATAACGTTTCATAGACAAAAGAAAATATTGTGTTGTGTAATAACCTTGACCCTGAGTAATGGTTGCATTAATATTTACGAAAATGAGTTTACCGGGACACTCGGTCTGCACAGGCGTGCCGGTGACTGTTGGATCCAGAGGGCTATTCTGGTTCTGCCAGCCGCCGTAGGAGGGGCTTTCGCCGCCATACGACTGCCGAACTGTGCGATTTTTGGGATTGAACCTGCCGAACTCGACTTCGAGCAACGCCTCCTGGTTGGACAGCTGAAACAATTGAGGCAGTGAAAAAAATTGCTTTAGAAAGGCACACTGTAAACAATATAAATACATACTTGAAAACTTTTATCAAAGGTCTTCTACTGCATTGAACGGAACGGAAACGGATGGGTTATTGAATAGGTCAAACCAATTTCAGTTTCACTTCAATTTGCTGTTCGTTTACGTAAACATTATGTTTCATCGGGGACTCATGAGTAGCCGCGACAACAAAATGATGGTCCAATTCGACAATACGGCGTAATAAATTTCGCCAAATTCCCCGTTAGAGAAGAGACCAGCGTCCGTTTGAGAAGTTTAAAACAAACCAATAAATTTGCATATTTTACCTCGCAATAGCGCATCTCGTTGTCGACGTACTCGATGGTGGTTTGGACATGATTGTACATGATTGGCAAGACGATGCAGAGAGTGGTCAGGGACAGGCAGCTAAAGGCGATCTGTAGACCGGTAACGAGCCGGTACACCTCCTGACGGCCGCTGGTCGGCGCCAGGCAGAACCGTCGATAGCCGTTTTTCTCGGCCATTGCTCTTCGCCCAGCCGGCCAAAGAGAAACCCGCGCGCTGACCGTCGGTCGCGTCGGAAGAGAGCGCGTACGATGCCTGAAAGACCAGAAGAGGTGAGGCTACTGTAGACTAGCATGTGGTAGAAATAAGGTTGCTCAACACCTGGCTTGCAATTGACCTTCGTCCATTTGCAAAGGTCAATGCAAACGTGCAGAAACGGTAATTTTATAATTGGAACAATTCTTGATAGTCGAACAATTAATGCGAGTAAATTGCCTTGAGAGATGCATTATTTTCTCATCATCTAATAACAAGTCTCATTTGCATTTCGTCCTAATACTCATAGTCATGATATTTATACTGAATTATTTTTAAATGAAAGTAATC
The DNA here is from genome assembly GCA_034698105.1 of Plectus exinocaudatus. Classification (NCBI taxonomy): domain Eukaryota; kingdom Metazoa; phylum Nematoda; class Chromadorea; order Plectida; family Plectidae; genus Plectus; species Plectus exinocaudatus. The sequence goes on along the minus strand of JAQGAX010000199.1, from coordinate 11,917 downwards.
GTACCTTGCGCTTGAAGGCGATGTGTCGGCAGAAGAAGAGTCGGAACTTCTGCCACAAAGTCTTGCTGTCCTCTTTGTCGGTGGGTTTATCAACGGACGTTTCCTTCTTCTTCAAGTGCTGATCGCCTTCGCCCTTGACCGATGGCTGATCGACTGGGATAGGGGCAGAGACGTTGGATTCCGATTGACTGACGTGAGGAGTGGTAGGGATGGACTGATTAACAATCACTTCCGACCTCGTCGACTGTTCTTCTTCTTCTTCGTCTTCAAGCGTCACCGACGACTCAACGACGTCGGTCACCGTTTCGACCTGCGTACTCGTCTGGTGAACAGTATTATTATCACCGTCTTCAGCAGCGACGGAGATGGCAGCGCTCATGTCCACGGGTGTAAAACAATGGGCGTTGCTGTGACGGAGCGGCGGGTCCAGGGCGGTCGGCGGAAGGGACGCAGTCGCGCCGGCGGTCGCAGAGAGGTAAATGGGTCGTCTTCGTCGGCGTCGGCGGCGAGCTATGCGCGCTCCAGTATCGCCTTGCACGCGCTCGGTATCCGCCGCCGACGACGCGCCACCTCTCAGCCTTGAGGTTACGCCGCGACCTCTCCCACTCTGGCGACAGTCGGCGATCGGCCGAACCCAGCAGCGCGTCACCAATATTTTGCTTTCGCTCCGCCGCCGACATCGCCCGTGCCTCGCGCCCGCTGATCAATTAATCGAAACAATCGTGACCTTGTTCAGCGGTCGTTAATGTCCGTCACTTTTTCCTCCGTCGCCAATTGCTTCGCCTATCATTCATCAATGGTCCGCGCGTCTCTCAATTTGCCGCGCGTGTTTTCTTGACCGATGAACGCATCAAACGACACAGCCCAGTTGTGCGTGGCAATGAACGGGTGAGAGTAGGTCACGCACAGATGGAGAGGGAAATGATTGTTTTTGCCTCTTCAGATGCAGACGCAGAACCTGGATGTGCCATTTTAGAAAGTAGTTTGGCACTAACTGTTTCCCGGTAACTTTCACACAGAATTACAATGTTACACTCGCATTCAATAGAGTATGAAAAGAAATCAAACTTTTTGTGCATTATTTGCAGGCAATTGCACGGTGCAATTCTCATTGCTGGAGAGTGTGACATGCACCCTACAAGCACCAGAAACTATATGCCTTTAATATTCTTGTGGAAAAACTGTAAAAGTCTGCAGTCGTTTCCATAAAACCAGATACTTTGCGATCCTATAAAATAGCAAATGAACTAGTCACAATAGTCGATCACTTTTCCAAACTGACCTTAGTTCACAAGGTGCGATCAGCTCTTTTAAAACTAGAATGACCGGGAATTACGAGTTAGATAAATCTGCAGCGAGGACGATTCTTTTGCTCTACGACATTGCGGCCTCGGTCCGGGTCCGGTCAATGCCTAATGGACATCGTTGAATATTGCGTTCGCTGTTTGAATACCCCCGATTGAGGCGCAGTCGGTCAATGCATGCGTAAGAGACGTGAGATCGCGTTAGAATTTACGCATTCTCGCAGCGGACGGCGCCGATGAACACATTTTACGCAAATGCTATTTATGGCTTTGTGAGGCGGAGCACGGTTGCGTCAATCTCAAACATTTATTGCGGACTTTAGAGGTCAGCGCTGAACAAGGCAGAACCGTAGTACGTATCAGGCGAACAACGAAAATTCATCATTTTAAATTAGGCACACATGTACGCTGATGGAATGAGACTGAAGAGGAATACTGCACTTTATGGCGGCTCAAAGACAAATAATAAGCTAATTGGAAACAATAGTTCTGTGATCAAGGAAAGGAGCATGCATGAACAAAGAGAACCCAGTTGAGTCGATCCCTCGATTTCATTGAAAAGATGAGCGATTCGTTCATGAAAACAACCAAGAAACAACCTCAGAAGCAACAATTAAACAAACAACCTCTTGCATTCAGTCAACAATATTTGACAAGAAAAATTAGCACACACATCCTGGCACAGTTTCGAAAGTGGCGCGCAATATTTTCGCTGAGAGAGAATACAGTAATTGTCGACTTGCTTACTGTCCAACTTGTACTGCCGGCGGAATTTCTGGCAGAGCTTGCACGTCAACAACTGGAACAGGTGAAAGCACCTTGACGTCTTCAGGGATCTGTCCAGTGTTCGACTCGTGATTGACAGCCGCCGCATCTTGGGGTTTCGGTGCAGTGATTGGAGAGATTTCTTTCTGCTCGCCGACAATTGGCGATTCTCGCAAGTAGCCGATCTTTTCACCGCCGCCGTAAGCATCGTTGCCTACTGGTCCACGTGGGCCTTCACCCCGACTGCTGATAACTGGCTGGTTGTAGGGAGTCGGATATGATGGCTGGGGATAAGGTGGTTGGGGGTATGACTCTGGTGGTGGTGGTGGCCGGGGTGGGCTGGGCGCTGGAACCGTTCCCCGCACGTCGGCAATAACCACTTCCGTCTCTTGGCAGACGCAAGTGCCAGGTGTTCCTGAAAGAAGTTTCGCTTTACTTTCGATTCCGTAATGCCCACTGAATGTTGTTAAACAATACAGTTATAAACAATACGGTTATAAACAATACTGAATTACTATGGCCATCGGAAGGTGACTGGACCTTAGCCATTTCAAGTATAGGAAGCACTGTGATGAAGTAGCATAATATACGGTATAACGCGCGTGCAGAATAGCGCTCTCACTTGTATCACTTTCTACTTACACTATTCGAGCATAGTATTAATGGTAGGCTGTTGCCGCAAAGAGGATACCAGACACGGCAAGGGTCGGTCGGCGTCTTTGGGAGGTATACTATATGCTGACTAATATAGTATCGCCTTGGAGTTAAACCCTCTGCTCTTATTTCTAAGCATACATGCCCATCCACTCACAATCAAGTCGATACACCGAAAAATGATTGCGGGAGGTTGCCCTGCCCGTCACTCAGTAACTGCGCATCGCATCGCATCGCAGAATACGATGATACGAGAACAGTTTCCTATTAACTGCAATGACTAATAGCTTCGAATGGGTTTACCTTCGGGTCCTTGCTCGCCTGTAGGTCCTTCATGTCCAGCATCGCCCACAGGTCCTGGAGCTCCAGGTGGACCAGGCCAGCCCTTCTCGCCCGGCGTTCCCGGATAGCCATTTTCGCCTTGAAGTCCAGCATGACCCGGTGGGCCCCATGGACCAACATCGCCCGGCTCGCCAGGCGGACCGGGAATAATGTGTGCTTCTGGAGTAAGACCCTTGTCGCCTGCAGGTCCAAATTCTCCATCTGGACCAGGTGCACCTGATGGACCGTCGGGCCCGCGTAGACCGGGGTTGCCGTTGCGGCCTGAAAATGAAAATGATTGATCCTTTTGTCGTCGGAAATAAAGCAAATTTCGGGCAGTTAGTTCATATTCTCTTAATATGGTCATAAAATCTGGCGGATTTTCAATTATATCAAAATGTGAAATTCGCAGCAAAGAAATGAAATAATCTTCAGAGGCAGATTGCCCATCTTCAATTCTTACTCATTAAATACAGAGTCTATGAGCGAATCTTTTACCAGGTCGACCAGGAATTCCGGCGTCTCCCGGATCGCCGGGGAATCCAGGATGACCGGGTACTCCTCGCGGTCCTTGTGGGCACGGCAGGCACGGCGGAGGCTCGAAGATCCGCTCTGGAATGCAGGAAGCGTTCGGCGTAGAACCAGGCCGACCAGGGGCACCGTCCGGTCCAGGCGCACCGTGCAAGCCAGGAAGTCCAGAATCACCAACTGGCCCTCGAGAGCCTGGTTGGCAGCAAGCTGAAAATTGTGCCTTACTATCAGGTTTGGAATATGAAATTTCGGGTTGCGCGACCGTGGTTATTATCGCAGTTCGGTAATGCTCCATCCGTGCACAAGATGCAAACGAATAAATAGCTGTTTGCTCTAAAGCGTTTTTTGCGCTCTCAATAACTCTTAATCCGGTCAGTGAACGGTAACAAATTTCTAACTGGCGTCCTCCCTCTAAAAGTGGGGGTAGGGCTAGTCCGAAATTCAGATGCCGCAGGCTACTGTATGCTCCATCCCTCTAACTCAGACTTATCGCAAATGGCCTTGCTGCAATACGATTTGCTTTAAGGGACAAATCAAACTGCACAAAAAAATTTCCAAAAGCAAAACTGTCACACCTGGACACTCCTGGAAGCCGACGTTTCCACTAAAGATTTGCGCTGGAGCGGCACTGTTGACATTGCTTCCACCGTAGCTCTCGCTTCGCCTGGTTCGATTGTAGGTTCGCTGCTTCATGTTGTCTTTGGCCGATTCCATCTCCAACTCAATGTCGGCTGTCGCTGCCTACAATTCAGCACAATGCAGAAAATAATGCGGTGGGTCGAAGAATAAATATCCAACACTCCAGGAACTGAAGGGAGAGAGAACATGAAACCTTTTGTGAGGCTAGCTGACATTCTCACAAAATGAAAGCCTGTTGTTAGCAGTTAAGTCCAGCAATACTTTAATCTTACTTTACCGAGTTCTCAAAGTGTTCAGAACACGAAACAGTACTAGTTGCCAGTATTCATACAAAATTACTACTTGGGAAAGTAACTATAGTTTTTATTACAGAATGATAATGCTATACGCGCAATCCAAAACTTTCTATGCTGCTGAATCATAGAATGTCTTCGAATACTCTTCATTCACTGCAGACATTCAATGCGTTTTGCAAAAACTTACACTACAAAAGCGGAAGTCCTGCCTTGAATACTCGCTGATGCTGGAAACATAGCTGTACATGGCGGGGACGACTAAACACATGGCCAGGACGCTGAGTACGCTGAATACGGTGGCCACACTGATGATGAACTTGTATGCATCCTCTCTGGCGTCCGAGACCACCTGAAAATAGGCGCAAATAGTTTCGATAGTTGAATTTGCCAGTAATAATTCGGCAATCAGATGAAGTAAAAGAAGCGTCAGTTAAACGGAAAATATTTGGCAGCATCGTAAACTCGAATCGAATTAAAATTTCAAAATTATTGAAGCAAAGCAGACGTGGAATCACAATCATAGCTTGCAAATATACTAAGCATAAGATTTCATATGAAGTACAGCTGTAACTGGAGATGACCACGGTTCGATAGCACTAGTTGAGAAGAGGGTTTTAATTATAGAAGTGCCGCCTTTATGCAGGATTGCAGGGAATATAGCGATTAATGAGCAATACCTCAGAGGGTGTTCGTCGGTGGTGAACGCCGACCACCATTTTAGCGCTCAGCTGCTTCGTCAGGCGGCTGGCTTGGAGGAAGAAATCGCCCGAGTTGCGTCGATTCGATCAACAACTAACTGATCGGTTGACGATTGGCTGCGTTCGCCGGGGACCAGCGAAGACAAAAGCGAGACGGTGCGTTCGGCGCACCAGTTAACTGGATCGCCGGGTCGGGCTCTATCTCGATGACGACCTCGCCCGCGCAACCCGATGCCCTGATTTCCTCCCTGCCCGCCGCCCCTCCTTCGCGGGTTCTCGCGGTGCAGCGCAGGCCACTCTTCAGCCACATACTTTCACTTTCACTCTCTTACTCTCAGTCTCTGCAAGGCGCGCAGCCGGTCGGATAATCCATGTTACACCGGCGCCTGGCGGTTCGAATCGCCGACGATGTAAACTGAACGAACCGAGAGGCGGTGGCGGTCTCGACGAAACGATAGACAGACCTTTCGCAAGCAAACTCTGGGGGCACGGGTCGCATTGATGACGACTACCGAGTCGAATGCGAGACGAATTCATTCGATTAGTTGTGCGAAATTCTTTTATTAATGACTAATGTGCAATGGTGCGCAAAATTGTTTTTTTCTCGTTCTCGACGTAGAATTTAATAGGCGCGTCGATGTGTCGGAAACAGTTGCCAAACTAGGGACTGTCTTGAGTGTCAATAGTAGATGAACAAAAGCGTGAATTTGTTATGCACTTGAACATTGAGGTGCACGCAAAAAGATGCTTCAAACTGATCAAAAGTGACCAGCGGAGATTTCAAGGGTGGAGTGTCTTTTGTCTACAATATCATTTTTTCACTCTGTCAAGATGACCAGACAGTATTTCTGTTAGAATGTGAAGCAGATGACTTGCTGCTATTTGCCCTCAGATCATGATTCTAAGTATAGGAATGAAAGGTCGCGCCACACGATTGCTTTGCGTGTGAAGACATTCTACTTCGTTATTAAATGACAATTAAAATTAATTTTTCACACTCTTAACGTGATTGTCAGCGCAATCTCTAATACAGTCGGAAAAGTAACTGAATTCCTAATGTGGATCAATATGACGATCACTTTCGTGTCCTTCATCGGGCGCAAACAAATCCGATTGCAATTAAGATAGTCGGTTGTTGCTTTGTGAAAAAATAAGAACACGCGAACTAGGTTATCCTTTTGGGCGTTCATTGACCTTTGAAGAATACATCTCGGGCTGAGAATTGATTAATTTGCCCTCTTTGTTCCTTTCAGAAAAGTAAATGCGTGCAATAGTTGACTAGTCCCAGCATCTACTTTTACGATCACTTAAAATTTCGGTCAATGGAAGGCAGTTTGTTTTCTGGTGGACAAGACTGGTAACAAATAAGCTGGAAAAAATAAATTATAGTTCGTAAGCGCTCCTCGGAGACTCAGCAAAACCACAGTTGACCAGTGTCAGAATACGATTACAGTAGACACTTGAGACAGTATCTTCTTCCAATGCTCGACTCACTCACGGTCAATTTTGGCTCTCCACAGAAACATTCCTAAATTTCACTTGAAATCGGCCCCAAAATTGAACAATTTCGACTCTATGACCAAATCGCCTATCGTGATATGGCCCTGACAGTGTATGGTCATGAATAGAGGACATGTACAAGAGTCATAAACCCAGCGGGGGGTTCCTGTGAACGAACGGTCAATCAGGAATTGGGAGTCAGGACGCTGACATAGAGCCGAGATGCTGGGGAACATTTGCATCAATAATATATAACATCAGAGCAACATAGAACATTAAAATTTTAAACGACCGCAATTACCATGGCAACGCATTTGATTCTGCATCATCGAGGAACACACCCAGCCTGGTCCCCTTGAATTATGACGAATATATAAATAATAAGGAAGAGACAGAATCCGAGCGGATACATCACTTGGCACAGAGCGTCCAAGTAGCGAGCCATTTTATGGTAGTGACGACTGCGCGCCATATAATTGTCCGCTTCAAAAGAAGGAATGCCTCTTTCGGTAGATTTCTCTTCCTGAAAAGCAAAATTATATCAATAGCACGGTTCTGTTGCCGGATTGTGAATACCTAATCGGTTATTGGGTAGGTAAGCACTTTCGATATCGACCAAATTCAGAAATGGGAGATAGAGGAAAAGTGGTGAACTTTATCCTTATCCTTAAACGCCTAATCGCAGATAAACAGCCTTCAGTGTGAGTTCGAACCCTTGAGCCTTATGACAATATAACAGGGACTGAATAAAGTTTTGAAAGCGATAAAGATTCGTTTTGCTGCAATTTATTAAAATAAGCATCAAAGTTTCGATCGAAACAGAATAAGGAATAACGCGTGACAGATTGCAAACTACAACTGTACTTGAAGAGAGGGCCACCCAAGAAGCGCCACGACCTCTTTGTATAAAAGCTGTGGACGAGATACTGACCATTTTATTGCTCGCAGATTCCAACATGATCACAGTCAGAGTTTGCAGAAGCGTCAGAAAGACGAACAGCGACGTGAAACCGAACCAAATATCAATTGCCTAAAAACGGAAACACTGCAAAATGAGTAATCCGCATTATCTCGATTAATAATTCTATTTTTCGATTACCTTCTATAGATCATCGAAAAACCAATACATTATAACTTTCTTAAGCTATTTATTCCCACTATGTCGTGGGGTCAGCTTTTTCGGGCTTTCCGACCCTCATAATGCGACACGTGCTCCTCGGTCGGCTGTCGCAGGCCTGACACCGGAGACGACGCTGCTGGGGGTCGAACCCCCGACCTTGTGGCTAAGAGCCGAGGCTCTTAGACCACTCGGCCACAGCGCCGTCGAAAAACCAATACATTATGAATGTGCTAATTCGCTCACCGTGACATACGATACTTTCGGCAGGTATTCTTTCGAGGAAGCGGACTCGGCGCTGAGCGTCAGAAATACTGTCAGCGCCACGAACACTCGCCCTTCGACGAACTCCTCGGGAAGCCACACTGCCACCCAGGAAAACACCAGACACAGGGCCGTTGGAATGTACGTTTGAGCCAAATGAAAGCCGATGTCTCTTTGCAGGTCGAACTCCGCCTCGAGGCAGGAAAAGTTGCCTGAAAGACGATTTTACAGAAATGTGTGATCGACTACTATCTTGCCTGTTTTCCTAATTCCATCGCAATACTTTGGCGTGTATTTGACGATATACAGCTCAGGCAATTGAACATTTTCGGCCTTCCTCAGCGCGTCTTCGGCTCGAGAAAACCAACGGAATTTGACCACTTCATGAGTGAAGCCGACTGAAATATTTTTATAAATAATAAACTGTGGGCACCGTACACCTCAACTCTAGAGCGCATCATCAGATGCATTGCCTTGATAAACAGAAAATTAATTAAAGCTGCCTGCCGCTAATCTCAAAAATTTGACTGAAAATAGATAATTAATCAATCAATGAACCATTTCAAGTAATGTAACAGTCTGTAAATTTCCATCCGGGACCTGCGCTACCGTTTCCCTCTCGCCCTCAGCCCTTCACGATGTGAAGCAGAGTGTATAACTTACGTGAACTGATGCGCAGGGAGCAGCTCTGCGTATCGTGCGGGTACTTGCAGAGTACTAATTGGCAGGCCGGTTTAAGATATAGCCTGAAGTTCAGTGGGTTACTCTTGTAGATGAACATTCAGTGATCCTCCCTTCAGACCTGGGCGAGGGGGGTACGGGGTACGTACTCCCCCCAGGAAACGTGTACCCCTCAGAAGATCAATATCGACGGCTAAATCAAAATTCCCTGTACCGTGTACCCCAGAAAATTTTGGGTGCCCAGGTCTCCCTCCCTTGGCAGCAACATTTTTTGGGATTTGTTGGAGTGAGATAAATCTAAGTTTAGTGCTGACATGCTCACAGAAATGTGGTTGAGGCTGCAGTCCCTGGAAATGTCTTTAACTCATGACCTCGGCCAAATTTTCAAAAATATCTAAAATTGGAGCCAATGGCATATCATTAGAATAATTATCGGCCAGGAATCAGTATAAGTATTTAGTTTAAGTACGTAATTGGCAACTGTCTACAAACAAAATACAACTCACTTTGTTTCGAAGAAGACGGCGCCGTCGGGGAATATTTGTAGGACGAAATTGAGAAAAGTGACCCGCTGATATTTGGCTTCCTTGGCGTTTTTAAAGAACGGGTCGGGTCGCCAGATTTTTTCCAAGAATGTTTCTTCATTGATTAGAATTGGTTTGCTTAATCCGTGCGCCAGACGGGGGTCGCGCCATCCCATTCGAAGCCAAACGTCCATGTCGTAATCCTGAAAATTGCATAGGACTGCAATGAAACCAAGGATTCCGGAAAATGTGGCCTCAATATCGATCTCAAAAAGTGGAGAGAAAGGTTCCCCTACGCAGAATGCTGCCTTGTCAGTATCGCCAAAGCGGTTTGCGCCTCCACAGTTTTGAATCTCGGCGCTGTCCTTGAATGAGGCACGCAATGTTATTTTTGGATGTGATGGGTTTTACAACCTCTCTGCCAAAAAGCGCAATGAAGCCCCAAGCCGCCGACCCGCGGTTATATTTACCTCTGCCTAATCTTATTTCACCGAATTATTTCATTTTCTCTCTGAACCGAATTAAACTTTTCTATTTGTAATGCTTAGGCTTAGAATTGTTGAGCCTCAAATATTTCTGCAATTGTACCATCGTGTTCGTCGCAAAGTTGGACATGGACTGAATGTAGATGCCGAGTCGGACGAGCACGGCTTGGCCTTCGAAGAGCGCCGGCGGCTGGCGAGCATCGTAATTGTTCATTCGCAGGGTAGGCAGTATGAAGCTGGACGCAAGCGGTCGGTCTGTCTCGTTGAACGTCAGGATTAGCCTGTCAACTTCGGTGTCGTTGCGCAGCAGCTCGGCCAACTCGGTCAGGTTCATGTTGATTGCTGACAGATTTATGCCGATCGGACCTTCGATTCTGACGCCTGAAAGAGATTTGATTATTTGGAAGAGAAAGAGCGCCAAGACGGGCGACATGCCAATCAAGACTCCCTCCTCCCCCAAAAGACTTAGGTCTGACGGAGCCTGAAACATGGACACAACTGAAGGCATATGTGTACCGCGAGACACATCATCAGAATTGGAATGTCAGAGTGAAATTTTCTTTGAGACATGAGGATCGATAAAGCTACATCAGCCGCTTTAGCTCAGGGGCAGAGCGTCTGTCTCGTAAACAGAAGGTCGAAGGTTCAATTCCTTCAAGCGGCATTTTTGCAACTTGTGATCGCGGTAATATGCTAGCATCGAAATTGGCCCAGACACTTTGATCGCTATTGATCCTTGATCAGCAAACTTCATGTTCGATTGGATCGAACCCTAGAATTAAAACACTTTTTTTCTATTCCGACGGTAATCTTTTCGGAATGCTATAGTAATCAAATGAGAGTGCTCAGCACTTGGTAACTATTGTAAAAAAAGCTATCGTTTGGATCTATCGCACTAAAATTTAAATTAAAATTAAAAACGAAGTCATTTGCTAGCGTACCATTGAAATCATTCATATTAAACTCGGCGACTGTTTCTGGCACAACATCGCTACAGACACCAACCAAATTAATGCCAATCTTTTCGTGTTTTATCAACAAAGTAGGGTTCAAATTAAGCTGCAATTTGCTGGTCGTTTCGATGTTGTTGAAATAGACAATCGGGTCTTCTCCAGGATTCGTTGTATCCAACTCAAAATTCGGTGGCGTTACGGTTTCTTCAACGTCTTCGTGAGTGTAATTGCTCAACGGCTGGCTCGGCCGTCTGGGGAACAGCTTCTGTTTTGTGACTTCTCGAATACCGTTTTGTTCCTCGAATACCGTTATTAGCGACACTGACGGCACAAAAGTGTCGTGTTCGTCATTCTGTAGTTGCCGCCTGATTCGAAAAAGTAGTCGTTCTGCGGCGCTAAAATATTCTGGAATTACTGATGGTAGTGCATTTTTATCGATACCGTAGAACCCGGATGTAAGAACAGGCGTTTGGATTTCCGTGCTATACTACAACTATATTATTTGACCCCGGATGTAAGAGCACCCCGGATATAAGAGCCATTTTTCGATTTCCCGTGCCGGCTCTTACAGCCGGGTTCGACCGTAAATGGCGGCAGATGTTATGGTACTGACCCGGCTAATACCCTTTTTGCTTTAAAAATGCGATCGGTTCTACTATTTTTCTATCGACCAAAACATGAAAAGCCGAGATTACTTTAAAACTGTGGCAATTCTTTGCAAAAATATTGAAATAGCGAAATATGTAAAACATGTCTTTGTGCTAGATAAACGAACATAAACAACGTAAATTTTCACTTGCTCGATAACGCATCATGATTGGATGCGTATCGTACTATTCGAGATGTTACATTATTAGAAATGCGGTATTACGAATATGCGCAATTGAATCTGAAGACAATTCTGACAATATACTGTAGTTTATAGTGTGAGGTCAATATAGTTTAAGTTATGTAACAAAAATTTTAAGAGCGGCATTACAGTAATACCACTTCACGCACCTCGTAGCATTAGATTCAGTTTCATTAAGAAGACCAACAGCAGCTTCAAGATCGGGATCGAAGCTATTGGTGAACGGCTCGCATATGATCGTCGTGTTCAAATCTTGGGCTTTTGCATCAGCCGTAGTATTGATCCAAAATATGCGCGGGTACTCTCTACAAATTTCTTCGAACCAAATACCGATA